>PVJL010001231.1:0-166882 GCA_004026885.1 Lyroderma lyra | reverse complement strand
AATTCTTGCTAACAGATGTCACCCCAATAAGTCTAACAATAAAAATGAATTAAAAAAAAATAGAGGCATCTATGGTTGAATTTTTTTTTCCAGACAGACATCATACATCTTAGAAATGGGTTTATATTTCCTTAATGTAGTAAGTTCAAATAAAATCGCTAATATAAATAAAAGCTTGTACTTTTATTTATATTATTCTGTTTAAAAAAAAGAAAACATGATTTTTCCACAAATTATTCATTTTTGGTTTGGGGAACAAATAAAGTAATAACATGAATAAATTTAATAATGTCTTACTGTGTCAAAAGTGGACAAAATTGTTGCCACATCCTCATGCTTGAAATTAATTGAATTTTATTTTTCAAAAAAAATTGCTTTGTTGTTTATAATTCCCACTTTGCTCATAAATGATGAATGTCTCAGGCTGCTCATTGCAAGCATTTGTCTGTATTTGGCACGGTAGGGAAGGAAGGTCCCAACTTGTGATTTTATTTTATTTTATTATTATTATTTTTTTCCAACTTGTGATTTTAAAACTGAAATCCACATCCTGGGAAACCCCTCAGCTCAGGTCATGCCATCAAAGGCCTCTGTCTGAATAGAGGAGTATAACTCAAATGACACTGCAAATTTGAATATGAAATTCCTGGTAATGTTAAGCACCTGAAATGCCGTAAAGGTAGCCACTAATCACATGTGGCTGCTAAGCACCTGAAATGTGGCTAGGAACTGGATTTTAAACTTAACTTCAATTAGTTTTTAGACATTGATCCGTTTTTGGAAACATTTTAAAAGTGTGTTTGAAATAACACTTGAGTATGTGAACCTGCTTTTTCAGTAATAAATTTAATGAAATCTAAATACACATCAGGTTATTTCCAAGGAAAATTTAGCATCCAAATAGAAATTTACACTAAAGGTGAAATACACATTTTGAATTTACTACAAAGAAAAGGGAATGTAGAATAGTTAATATTTTATATATTTTGTTTGTTTGTTTTGGTTGGTTCCCTGAGCAGGGATCGAGAGGCGGTGAGAGCTATATTATCTTGAGATTTCGTTCAATAAAATACATTATTAAAATAAATTTCAGCAGCTTCATACTTTTTTTAAAAAGTGGCTACTATAACGTTTAAAATTACATATATGGATCAAATTTTATTTCTAGTAGACAGCAAAGTCCTAGACGCCTGGCAAATGGAAAAAGCCCCCCAAATGGTGGCTACTATCCTCATGACAGGAATGAGGACGTTATTCATTCTTGAAGATTAGCCGTGTTTAACCTGTAACGTCGAGAAATTCTCATCGTGATTATACAGTATTGCATGTTTTTGTAAGCCCCTCAAGTTCTTTTTGCAACATGGAGAACTAGGAAATAACTGTTCTGAAAAAGGATAAAGAAATGGAGGTAGCAGCTGGATTGTGAAGTGAGGTTTTAGACTTGGCACGTTCTGGGCTTGGTCGCAGGCCCAGAAAATTCAATGTCCCAAGTTTCTAGACTCGCTCGCTACACCGCTGCGTGCCCATGGCAGCTGCCAAGACCTGTGGCTGACCTCTCTGCCAAAACCTGTGGCCTTTCCCGGAAGCTTTTCTATTTCTTCCCAAAGGAAAACCGCCTGAAGTCAGCGAGACTCCGGCGCTCTGGGTGCCCCACTGCAGCTCCAGAGGCGGCCCGGAGAGCACACTCGTGGAGGTGGGCGCGCCGCAGGAGCCCCAGGCCGAAGTGGCCCGGCAGCTGGACAGTGAGCCACGCGGCAAGGCGGCGGGCGGACTCACAGCCGGAGAGGTTAGTACGCAGCGAGAGGAGCGCAGGCCCGCACTCCCGATCGGAGGCGGGCTCCACGCCCCTTCCGAATCCCTCTGGACTGATGACGAACACAGGGCGCGACGGACGCACACACAGCCCAGCGCTCGCAAGACGGTGCGTGCAGGGAGCGTGAGGGAGTCCCGGGCCGTCACCGGTGCGACTAGCGTTCCGCCTCCTCCGCACCCTGTGCTACCGCCACCTCGGCAACTCAGCGCCCGCCTCCCGCCTCCGTCCGGGGCTTTCGACGCTGCGAGGCTCCCGGCCTCCCTCCTGTCTCTTTAAATGGTGGGGCCAACGGGCCGCCCCTGCAGCTGCTGCCTGGGTGGCCCCGCGCGCCGCTGTTGAGGGGCGAACCAAGATGGCGGCGGCTCTGGCTCTGTGAGGAAGACGGAAGAGGCGGCGGCAGCGGCGGAGGAAAAGGACTGCTCATAGCCAGGAGCACTCGGCGTCTGGGCGCCCTCGGAGTCTCCTGCGCAGTAATAGCAGCTGCAGCAGGAGCAGGCACCAGTCGGCGTCGGACATTTGAAGCAGGGAAGCTGAGTGGAGCCACTGGCTGCCGTGGCAGGGCCAGGTATAAGGAAGGAAAACATGGCGGCGGCGGCCTGAGGAGGAGGCGGCGGCGCGGGAAGCGGCTTCGCGGAGATCATGGCGGAGGCGGGAGCAGGGCAGTGACCGGCGCCCCGAGTCCCTACCGCGGCGGGGCGGGAGGCTGCGAAGTGCTGCGCGCCCCACTCGGGGCGACCGGGCTCGCCGGGCCTGGACAATAGCGCCGAGGCTTCGGCGGCGAGGAAAGGCGGGGGTCCAGAGCTCGGGCCCGGGAGCGAGCCATGCAGGCGGCAGCGCGGCCCCGCGGCGGCCAGCGGCGGCAGTGAAGCCGGGAAGCCCTCCGCTTGTGGGCGTCCTCCCGCCTCGGCGCCCGCCCTCTCCGGACCTCCTTCCTGGGCGACTCCGGCGGGGCCTCGGCCCCGGGCCCTGGGCGGCACGATGACCGACACCCGGCGGCGAGTGAAGGTTTACACGCTCAACGAGGACAGGCAGTGGGACGACCGCGGCACCGGGCATGTGTCGTCCGGCTACGTGGAGCGGCTGAAGGGCATGTCCCTGCTTGTCAGGGCCGAGAGCGACGGTAGGTGAACCCCGTCTTGGCGGGACCCTCGTCTCCCCCGCGGCCCTGGGCCACTTCCCTGGTTCTTTGAGGCCAGTGGCCCTCTCCCGACGAGGACGAAGGAGGCGACTGCTTCTCCGGGGTGGGCGGGCGGGCCCCCGGGACCCCAGTTCTCTTGGAGAGCGTTCGCAAGGCTTCTTTTGTCCTAGTGCCTGCTGGCACTTGCACGTCTGGGCTGGGTCGCCTGGGAGGGCGGAGGGGTCGGAGACCTGGGATCGGGGGCCGGGACAGTGCCGTTCTTTTGCACTCGAGTGACCTTGAGAAAGGCACTGATTAAACCGATCTACTTCCCCAGTTCACGCGTTCGTAAAGCAGGCATGAAACTTTCCTCGGAGCTAAGAAAGTTCTCACTCTTTGGAGAACGTGTCCCTCTGCTCCCCCCCTTCTTTTAAAAAGAAACATTTCTGCTACATTTCCCCATCCTCGTGCAGGTTCGCAACACTGTTTCGTGGTGCTGGCAGCTGTGCACTGGGCAGAGAAAATACTTGGCCGTGAGAAGATAAATGTGTGTTCCCCAGTATTAGTTGTGTTTTTCGTCGCAGACTTCTGTTTGTAGCTTAACTGTGTAAACGTCTTTTAAGTTTGGAATCATTATATCCGAACTTTTTTTGATTGCTTAAATGTACACATACCCGTAATTTGGTTTCGTTAACAGGTGGGGAAAAGTTGGCAGATGGCTTTAAAACCTTTCCAGTCTGCCCTGGCGCCTGTGCTTCACGTATTTGGAAACAGCTCTCAAAGTTCAAAGACCAAGTTGTTTGGAAATAAGTGTTTCACAGTTTTAAAGACTTACTCTTTTAGGATTGCCACTTTCCTCGGTGGCATACGGTAAATTTCACTTGAAAATGTTCACGTTAGGTAAAACTATTCTCACATTGTTTGTTCTGAATTTGAAAACCTGTTTTGTTGGGTTAGTTAGTCATTTTACATTAGTAGCTAACTATTTCAGTTTATTATGATTGTAGTTGCTGTGTTTCTGAATTATTACAAACTCATTGCAAATAATTTTATTTGGACTGTCTACCCAGAACTCCAATTCCATGGAAAACAAACAAGACACTCATAATGTGTAACTGAAGGCTCCAGGAACACTGATTTTCGATTTGAATTGAAAAAAAAAAAAAAGTTGTGATTTGGAGTGTATTGCCCACAGGTTATCTTAATATGACTGTCCAAAACAGCTTAAAACTGGAGAACCGTTATTTCCTTTTGGAGGCACTTAAAGGGTTTTGAATACATCCAGTATATTTTTCTGAGGCTTGTTTGCCTTATAAAGTCTAAGTTTGAATGTTAAATGTTAGTATACTTTTTGTATTTGACTATCACAACTATAACCTACATCTTTGGATGCTTGGGAAACTTTTTACTCAGTGTGTTGGAAAGTATGGGCTTTGTAAGTTCAGTTAACTTCTTTTGAGAAGAAAGCATAGGTAGACTTAAGATCAAGTCTTTGAAATCTCATGATTTTAAATAAGGCATGTAACATAACCTTACTTCACATCATGTGTTTAGTTGAACTTACTTTTACAAATTCTTTTGTTTAAAGCATTTTTAAAGCATTATGTCTTCATACTCTTCTAACATAATAACATAGGAATCTGGTTTTTGGCCCCATTTTTATGTTTACCGCTTTAGAAGTAGCTCCTAACCTCTCTCCCTCCCTTTGGAAGGTTTGGGGTCCTCCAGTAAGGCAAGTTGAATGGCCTGAACAAAATAGATTTAATTCTTATCTAATAGGGAAAGAGAGATGAAGTAAATTATCTGATGTGCCATTGTTAAATTTAAGTTGTAAGGAACACTACATTCAAAGAGTGGACTTAGAAAATTCTAGAATACTTATGAAATATTGTAAATAATCTTTAGTTTGATGAATAACTTTTTTCTAACAGAAAAACTTCAAATAATAATAATCAAAATGTATTGAGTGCCTACTGTGTGCCAGAGACTTGACTTGTGTCTTCTGGTTGTAGGTACTATTTTTAGCCATATTTTACAGATGGGGAAACTGAGGCTCAAAGCAGCTAAATAACACTGCTTGATTAAGCAGCACGGTCACTGTTCAAACTGGGTTTGATTGAGATACTAGCTTATGGCTTGAAACTAGTATTATCAAATATTTAATTATCATTAACTGTTTAAAGTATGTCTTAAATTCCCATATTGCTGTCTACTTGCATTTGCAACTTTATACTTAGGCTCAATGTTTATCTCAAAGAAAATGAAAACAATTTTTAGCCTAAAATTATACTGTATTTCCAAGCCACACATGGGAGTGTTTGCATTGACTGCTACTTTGAGTTATCCATTATTGTGTGCTTTTCCCAATTTTCCATTATAGTGTAATTGAGATTTTTCTTTTTTATTGTGATGAGCAAAATAGAAAGTGTTTCTGTTTTTCTGTAAAATGAGTCATTTATCTTGTTAAAGGAGCTTATACACTTACCTGAAAATCAGGAATGCAGTTTCTGAATGGAAGTATTTGTGGCCTCCTTGTTACAGGGCACATCTGTCTGTAAGTATGGTCTTTCCCCTGAGGGTGAGTGGCTTGGGCACATCTGTAGCCCCTCTTGCCATGGAAGAGATCCATGTCCCACCAAGCTACTTCACTTTACATTCAAATTGTTCTACTCTTCTGCATTACAGTTTTTACCATCTCCACCTGCAGTTTTAGAATTGATAATGAAATTGGAATCATTGCTATTCTTACAAATCAGTAAGTAGTTAGACTCTTAAATACAGGATGGATTCCAAGAAGAGTTCAGTATTAATACTGGGAGAACTATTTTATTTGAAAAGTTGATTTAAACTTTTTTTTTATTGTGTAGACCTACTTTGTCAAACCCTTATTTATCAGTTGTTGCATGTGATAACTGAAAAGTCTGAGGGCCATCAACTGGATACAGGTGATGGGGCTAGAGTGCAGTGAAGGCTAGACACAGGTGTGGGACCTTTTAATGTGCTACATTCTCTCTCTTTTTTTTTTTAAATAGACTTTTGTTTCAGTTTTTAAATGCCATGTGTAATCTGGGCTACAAAAGTCAGGAGAAGAGGGACTTGGAACACAGACCTACTACAGGTTTAAAGCATATACTAGTTTCTGATTCAGATGAGATTTTGGACTTTCATTAACTCATTTTTTTATGTTTTCTTCCTACCAATAAAGTGTAGTATTCTGCCCTTAGCTTTGAGCATTGATAAGCAGGGTATATGGAGAAACCTAGAGGTTGAACTGCCTACTCAGGAGTGACAGGATTGGAGCTATTCATTCTTAAATCCTTAAGTGTTTATCCAAATCTAAGCTAAGGCAGTAACCATAAACCAGATACTCCCATACTACCTGAATCTAATTGGTTGGTTGATATTGAAACTAGAACCACAGAAATTACAGAAACTTTCCAGCTAAATAAATCTGTACCAGAAGATTAAAAAATCTCAACAGTTCTCACAAAATATGCTAGCAGGTTTTTCTTAAGTGGTATTAATGAACTTGTGTTAGTTAACCTTACATTTGTAATGTTTTTCTGGATCATCATTATAAATAATTTTTCTACTGTTCAACAGTACATGCTAGTGAAATGATCTTCTGTTCATGCCCTAAAAAAACAAGTATTGAGTGCTAGTTATGTATTAGTCAGGGGTGTCCAATCTTTTGGCTTCCCTGGGTCACATTGGAAGAATTGTCTTGGGCCACACATAAAATACTATCAACAACAATAGTTGATGAGCTGAAAAGAAACGAAGAAAAGGTCCGTGCATAGTTTTCATAGCATTTTAAGAAAGTTTACGAATTTGTGTTAGGCCTCATTCAAAACTGTCCTGAGCTGCATGCAGCCTGCAGGCTGCTGGTTGGACAAGCTTGCACTAGGTTCTGGGATAGACACTTTAATAAAGTTAATACAAAAACCTATAAGATATTTTTTTTCTGACAGTAAGTCTTGGTGTATTGATTTTTTAATTGGATAGTTTAGTTTTGTGATCTTTTCCTGCACCCAGCCAGAAGTCTAGATTTTTAAATGTAAAGTCTTTCCATTTAAAAATATTTGCGTGAATTCAGTGTATGAATATGTTTTTTAGACTAGGAATCAACAAGCTGTCTCCTGGCTGGATCCAGGCTGATTTAAACTCTCTTTGAATGATACTTTAATATGTGCCGCCACCAACCTTCACCCCACTCCCTAGAGGTGTTTTGTTTTGGTGGAGTGTTTTGGGGGTTGGCAACACGATACCAGAAAAACTCTCACATTTCATTTTATAGGAGGAACCAAGAGGTCGTGAAGCATGGAGGGAGCGGTTTTAATGACCTAATTATTTATACTTGTAATTGTACTGTTTTATTGTTACATTTTTTTTGCTGTCATTGTTTGACAGCTTCTATCTGCAGTTGTCTTGGTGATATTCTGAGTGGCATTTCCTCTCCTATACTATTGTTTCCCCATTTCCTGAGTGTACAGATCTCTTTTTTGTCAGTATATTTGGGGCATCTATTTGTGTCAGGATACACAGATCTATCTCATCTGAAAGTAGCATAGTATTCTATTATATATTTGATTCACACTGTTGGTAGGCAGAGAGTAGCATTTCTCAAACTTTTTCCCGGGATACTTTTATACTCTTAAAATTGAACCTGAAGATCTCTAAAAGCTTTTGTTTATGTGGGTTGTATCTACTGATATTTACCATAAAATAAATTTAGTGAGAAGAATGTCATTGTACATTTTTACAAATCTCTTTAATTCCTGACTTAATTGGTTTTTTTGTTTGTTGACATTTATTTTTAAATTTCTTTATAACAATGGTCTTTTTTTTTTTTTTTTTTAATCTTTTCCCTCAAGTTTAGCCCAAAGTATTTAGGTTGGTATTAAATATCTTTCATTGAGAACCCTTATATGAACTCAGATAATGTCTTTGGTATACTAGGTCAGACAATTTCGTGAACTCTTAGAAATTAAGTGCTACACACCTCACTGCCAAACACCACTACGATCATCCCCGAAGCACACCCCCACCACCACCACTTCGGAAGCCCTGCACCGACACCAGTGCTCAGTCCACCCCCAAAAGCAATCCTGGAACTCCTTCTCTGGAAGGGCCACCAGAGCTGTTGTACAGTACTGTCAACATAAGCACACCGTGGTAAGTTCATGAACTTGGTTGTCAGATTTGGGATAGGACCTGACTGATGGCCATTCCAGAAAAAGAGTTCCAAAACTGCCCCGAAGGGTGGACCAGGTGCCAAGGGGAATACCCCAAAGGTGACCGTAGTGACACTCGGTAATGAGGCATGCAGCATCCCTTCTTTTTTATTGTTATGCTTATTTAGGTGACATTGGTTAGCAAGAATTACATAGGTTCCAGGTGTACAGTTCTATAGTGCATCGTGAACTGTTGCCTTATAAGTTCCCCACCCAGTGTGGGTTCTCTTTCCATCACCATATAGTTAGCTCCCCCTCCCTCTTCTTCCACCCCCTCCCCACTTACCCCAGAATAACCATTAAACTATTGAGTGTGTCCATGGGTTTTTTGTTTGTTTTTTCTTTGCTTTCAGTTTTATATTCTGCATATGAGTGAAGTCATATAGTTTTGGTTTTTTCTGTCTGACTTATTTCGCTTAGCATGATGATCTCTAGGTCCATCCATGTTGTTGTAATGGCAGTATTTCGTCTTTTCTTATAGCTGAGTGATATTCTGTTGTGTATATGTACCACAGCTTCTTTATCCAGTCATCTGTCTTGGGGCACTTTGGTTGTTTACATGTTTTGTTAATTTCTTTTTAAAAGAGGGATTCTCATCTGCATTCTGTCTGTTGCAATATCATAATATGGACACTGAGAAAAATAAGAGTGAAAAAATGCAAATAACCTCTTAGTAATATGAAAATAGCTTTGATTTTCCACACCCTGTTAGGTCCCCACAGTCTGGGAACAGCTGGTATAGAGATTGTTTCTAGGTTTTTACCATTACAAACAGTGCCAGTGACATCTTTATTCATATACTTGGCCACCTATGTGAGGATATAAGATGATTTCCTAAAAGAATGATTGGACTAAAGAGTAGTATGTAGTTAAAAGCTTGATGGATAAAGATAAATGATCCTCCCAAAAGGTCCTGCTAATTTTTAGTCTTGGTAATAGTAAATAAGAATAAAGGGTCCTCTTTTATTTTTTTGAAGAATTATACGAGTGTGCAAATGTGGACTTGGAGACCTATCAGAACTTCTTTGGAACGGACTCTGATGAGCATTTGCTGTGAAGGAGTACTCTTTAGTTTACCTGAGGATGGCTGATTTTGTTAATGATCCAAATGATAGAATCTGCAAAGACAAATTTAATTACGTGCATTCCCCTTACCTTGATCACTGTCTTGTCTTTGTGTCTCCCTATTTCTTTCCCAGTTGTTTTGGTTAGAAGTGGTAAGTCTTGATATTGGAGTTTGCTCTGTGAGCTTGTCTTTCTTTGGTCTGTGTGACAGTGTCTTTCTCAGATGTGTGAGGAGGAGGTGTCACTGGGAGGGTGAGAGTGAATTCCTCTTGGGGATAAGGGCATCTGTTTTATTGGAGAGGATGAATGTCTTTCTTGTATAAGTTAGGGTGGGGAGTTGTCTTGCATATGTGTTTCAGTTATCATTAAGATATACTGGATCTACTTATCAGAAGCATGTATACCCCTTAATGAGAATCTTTTCTGCTACCCTTGATGTTGCTTAAGGTCTCCTACCAAGGATCATCTTCCTCATTTCTCCCATTGTCTCTGCTACCATGATGAATGCCTCTCACCTGCAGTTGAACTCTACATCACATCCATACCCATACATTACTAGGATAGAATTACTGTTCTCAGTACTGTAGCTGTAGAGATTGATACAAATAAATTTGTTAATGCATATTAATACTCAGCTGCATCTTTTTTTGTTGATTGGAGAAGTGCTCATAACTTGGTCTGATAGAAACTAGGAGACGAGGGTGAGGCGCCCAATAAATGGACTAGCAGGATGTCTTTTCCCAAATGAAAAGACTGTTTCGTGTTCCATCCACTACAACTTCTCCTGCTTAGGAAACATGGTATTTGGGGGGCCAGAGCTGGACTTCCTTAGACCAAAGCCATGGTATATGACTGAAAGGGATTTCAGGAAAGGTACTTGCCTCTAACATCCTTAACTGCCTGCAAAAAAAGGATAAACTTGCCAGCACCAGAAGCTTGTAGTCTGTACTTACTGTTTTAGCCATGGCTTTGGGAGGGAACACTTCAGATTTTCAGCCTGTGATGTTTCCTTTGTTAATTACCCTGTACCTGTAACACTACTGAGAGTGTTTTGAAGCACATTCTAAAGGAACTGGTACTTAAAAAATAATAGTTGTACAACTGTCAGTTTTTTGTTTTGTTTTAGCAGCTGCCAAGTCAGTGTTTTCTTGAAAACTCATGTTGAAGTAACTCCAACCGCCTGTGCCATGCGTTGTTTGTCCCTTCTCTTAAACTTAAAAAAATTTTTTTGAAGTATAATATGTACATCAAAAAGTTACACAAATCACAAGTATTCAGCTTGACAAACTTTCACACAATAATCAGCACACAGATGAAGAAACAACATAACCAGTATTCTGGAACGCTGTTTCATGTCCCTTCTGTCCTCTCTCCTTCCTAACTGCTAACTAACACTCTAAAACCACAATCTAACTTCTAACACTGTAGATTAGTTTTTTGCC
Source organism: Lyroderma lyra (assembly GCA_004026885.1). NCBI lineage: Eukaryota > Metazoa > Chordata > Mammalia > Chiroptera > Megadermatidae > Lyroderma > Lyroderma lyra. The sequence goes on along the minus strand of PVJL010001231.1, from coordinate 156,211 downwards.
ACTTTTTGAACTTTATATAAATGGGATTATATGGTATACTTGTCTGAGACATCTTTCATTCATGTTTGTAAGATACATGTATGTCTTAATCACGTTTGCTTCATTAACATTGCTGTATGATACTCCTTTGAATATTTACACTTTAACTTTTTAAAACAGCATTCGTGTGCCATATAATTCCCCCAAAGTGTGAATTAATGTTTTTAGTATATTCACCAAGTTATACAACCATCATTACAGTCTAATTTTAGAACATTTTGTCCTCTCTAAATGTACCTATTAGCAATCACTACCCATTCACTTCCCCTTCCTGCCAGTCCAAACAATCACTGATCTACAGATTTTTCTCTAAATTTGCATATTCTGAACATTTCACATAAATGCAAACATACATTATGTGGTCTTTTGTGTCTGGTTTCTTTCCCTTATGTTTTCAAGGTTTATTCGTATTATAGCATGTATCAACTTCATTTCTTTCTATAGCTGAATAGTATTTCATTTAACTTAGTTTTTGGACATTAGGATTGTTTCTACTTTCTTGCTGTTAAGAATAATGCTGCCATGAATATATGTGTACATGTATTTGTGTGGACATATGTTTTCATTTTCTTGGATGTATATCTAGGAATAGAATTGTTGGTAACTAATTTTTTGAGGAACTGCCAAACTGTTTCCAAAGTAGATAACTTTTTACATACCCATAAGCAAACTGTGAGGGTTCCACATGGCTGTCAACACGTTTATCTATCTTGGATTATAGGCATCCAAGCTGGTGCGAAATGTTACCTTATTTAAGGTTTTGATTTGTATTTCCCTATTGACTAATGTTAAGCATCTTTTTGTTTATTGTCCATCTGTGTATAGTCTTTGGAGAAATGTCTATTCAAATCCATACCCCTTTTTAAATTGGATTCTTTTTATTACTGACTTGTGAGAGTTATTCATATCACTCCCTTATCAAATATATGATTTCCAAATAATTTCTCCCATTTTGTAGGTTGTCTTTTCACATTTCTGTTGTTGTTGTTTTGGGGGGGTATTTCCCTGGCTGGGAATCGAACCCAGGCCTCAGTGTTGAGCGCTGAAGCCTAGCCAGTACACCACTAGGGAACCCCTCTCCCCCCGCCCCATCTCTTCACATTTCTTGATGGTATTTGTAGCACAGAAGTTTTTAATTTTGCTCATGTACAATTATCAGTTATTAGTGATGTCCACTTTTTTTGGGGGGTAGGTTGTGCTTTTGTGCAGTTTAACTTTTAAAGAGTCATTACTACTCATTTTGGTTCTGTGACACTGGACCTCTTGCATCTTCTGAAACATGTTGTAAAGTAATTCAGCTGCTTCCTTTAATTATATAGTTTTCCAGAGAGGGATTGTTTTTGAGGACATGATATATTTCAAAGTAGGTTTTTTGGAATGTATTTTCTTATACAAACCATGTTTTGAGTTTAATTGTGTGTACGCCACAACTCATCTTTAAAAAGTAAGTTTAATCTGTAATGTACCTGACATGCTCTGTGATTTCATTGGGAAATAATAGAGTGCAATTTTTGTTCTAGTAGTTAAAACAATGAAAGAACATATGCAAAGATAGTTGGAGACTTTCAAGAGACCTTAGACATTGAGTTTATTTGCTGCTTTTCTTGTTAAGAATGTATTGCTATGACAATTCTTAATAATTACCAAAATAAAAATCCAATAATTGTAAATACAAGAAATTGAAGGTGCACTGAAAAATTTATTTTGATTATTCTGGCAAAAGTTAGAAAAAAGAGGAGTAAGATTAAACAGAATTTCCTCTAGAATGTGAGAATACTTGTCTGAACCTCAGCCAAAAATAGTAAAAAAGAGCCTGAAGACATAGGGTGTTGGGCTGTACAGGTGGGAAAAATATGGAAACTATTTACCTTAAATATAGAAAGGAATAGAGACAGATTTTTGGATTAAGCAGTTCACCTGTGCTAGACACAGTGGGAGGATTAATGCGAGGTGGGAAACTTCATGTGCATTAGGGTGTTTGCAAATAAAGTCATCACAACCTGGTAAATGCTATTATTTTACTATATTAATATCCCTTAGCACTGTTATGAACACATAGTAGTAAATAGTCAGTAAACCATTAATGTGGGACAGTACTGTAAATAAAATTAGTAAACAAATTTTAACATAAAAGAAAGCTAATTAAATCTGGAAATGTTAAGAACAAGTCTTTCCTCAACTGTCTAGCCACTATTTGGAATGGATAAAGCAGCTGTTGAGTGTTATATGAGAAGAAATGATTGAGCTTTAGATGAGAGACAGGTGCAAAGAAACCTACTTCTTAAGCATTTTGGGCCAGAACGTATCTTTAGATTAATGCATTGAGAGATAAACTGGAATTAGTTGATGAGGGGAGGGATGTAAGGGTAGTCATAAATTTTACTCTTTGTTACAAAGCAGTACTTGTTTTCTAAATATCATGAGTCTTATGATACTGCGGTGGGTGAGGCTGGGGGTGAAATTCGCAAATGAGCTTACTATGAGAAATAACTGATTGTTTGAACATGGAGAAGTGTAATTTCTGTATTAAGAAACAAATACGAATCTTTCTGAATACGAAGCATAATTTGGGGATGTACTTGAGCTATGGATCATATCCTTGGTGCTTTTAGACTTTTGCAAATGAATTCTCATTTTATTGTCAGTCTTGAGAGATAGATCAGATCCTATTATAATGCTTATTTACATTTTTTAGAGTATTTCTCTAAATAATACTGTATATCAGAGATTTCAACACATATTATCTGGTTTCATGATGGGCCTATTTATAACCACCCTGTGCAGCCCATAAGTTGTTAGGTTTCTGTTACTGTCCAGCACTCTTCAGGTGATCCTTTTTGTTAAAAGTAAGCATGTATAAAGCAAAACTTCCTTAAGTTATTATATTTAAACTTGTATTTAAAGAAAAACATTTCCTTAACTGAAGTTGTATGTGCATCAGATGTTCAAAAATCAAATATGTGTGTATGTGAGTATAAGGGAATATTTAATTTTGCTGTTTTGCAACTACATAATGGATTGTCTTTTCTCTGTTTCCTAGGCTCTTTGCTTTTAGAGTCCAAAATAAATCCTAACACTGCATACCAGAAACAACAGGTAAAAATTGGAAGATGATGTGTTTTATCTTGCATATTATTTTCTCAGCTTGGTGATTAAATGAAGATTTACCACTTGATTCCCTAAACAATGAAAAATTCAAAACAGATAACAACATTGGTGTCTAACCTCTTGGCTTACCTGGGCCACATTGGAAGAATTGTCTTGGACCACATATAAAATACACTAACACTAATGATAGCTGGAGCTAAAAAAAAAAAAAAAAAGTCACCAAAAAACTCATAATGTTTCAAGAATTTGTATTGGGCCTCATTCAGAGTCGTCCTGGGCAAGCAGGTTGGACATGCCTGACCCATACTTTGCCAGTCTAATTCTAAAATTCTAAAATGTGATTTTCACCAATTTCTTTAGTATATAAAGCAATAATTTTAAATAAAAAAAAAAACTTGATTTAAGGTTATGTTCCAGATAGTCTAGCAACTGAGGCTTAATTCTCAAAAATTAAAACAATTTTCTTGTTTCTACCTATGGTAAAAAAAAAAAAGTGGCCACTGATGTAATCAGCTACTAACACAACTAAATAATAGAAATTCCTTCCTTTGCTGTTATAGATGCTAGTTGAGAAGGAATTATTCATATTCCTGTGTAGCAGTTCAGTGAGGATAAGAATCTGATTTCCTTCATAGCCTGAAGAGGACCTTATAATGATGTTACAGTTTTAAGGCAGCTCTCACTTAGTATCTACTAGCGCTGTCATAAAATGGTACTTGTTAGAACACACACACGCACACAGATACACTGAATATTCTACAAAGCCAATAAAATCAGTATCCATCCCCTCATTGCCCTGAAGGTGCAGAGATGAAATAATTTCAAATAATATTACCAGCACTGTCATATATTACTTTATAAGTATGTGCATGTATTTATAGATTATAACATGCTTTGCTTCATCACTGACACTAAAATACTACTAGAAGGATGTTAGTATTGGCTTTATTTTTGCACATTAGGTGATGGCCTAAAGATTGTGACTTGCTTGAGGTCACATGGATAGTATATAGGAAAGCTGATACTAACTCCTAATTTTATTTAATGGTGATTAATTTGTTTAAAAACATTGGTACAATAGGAAATTTTTTCCTGATAGTTTAATTCTTAGGTTTGATTAGAATGACTGGAGACTAGAGTATTTGACTTTGATGTTATACTTAAATACATAAATTCATATTTTGAGGTCTCAGTCAGCTGAAGAATGAAGCACATTTTAAGAAAAAGGAAAGATTGAGTCTTATTTTGAGGATGAATGAACAAATCCATGTCTTAACCTATAAGTCATTGGATGATAAACAAGCAAGAAGATTTTATGAAAATTAGGCTCTTCAAGGAAAACAGAAAAGCAAGTCACAAAAATATTCTAAACTCCAGACTTGTCAAATGGGTAATTAAGAGCATATGCCCTGATTTAAGCCTCCAAATGATTCTGAATATTGTAGCAGAACAGTTGCTTACAGTTATATTAAATGTATTTTATTATTAGTGTGATACTGGTTTTAGGCTTGTTTCATTGGGGTCATAGTATCACCAATTTTCATAGTAGTATGTTTCATACTCATTTTAAAGGTCAAGAAACTGAGGCTCAGTGAGATTACCCACCTGACTAATTTCTGGCAAGTTGATCTTAACAATGTTCATATAAATTATTTTAAGCCTCAACAAGCTACTCAGTCATTGTGGAACAGATTGTCTGCCTGGGATCTATGATCTCTAAAGTCCTTGAAGATAGTAAAATGGGTCTTGGAGTTCTTTTTTTAATTATGAATAAGATTGTGGATTTCCCCTATTAGTAATGCTGCATAGCCTGATCAAATGATCACTTACTGACTTCTGGCTGGCATGCATCACTTTAGTTCAGTGAGAGAATGTTAGTCTCATGGTAGACAGTTATATATTTAACAGAGTTAATAGGCAATTTAGCAGACAAATTTTTTTAAAACGAGATCCATTTGTGTACAGCAGTGGTTCTCAACCTTCCTAATGCTGTGACCCTTGAATACAGTTCCTCATATTGTGGTGACCCCCATAAAATTATTTTCACTGCTACTTCATAACCGTAATGTTGGTACTGTTATGAATCGTCATGTAAATATCTGATAGGTGTTTTCCGATGGTCTTAGGCGACCCCTGTGAAAGGGTCGTTTGACCCCTAAAGGGGTCGCAACCCACAGGTTGAGAAGTGCTGGTGTATAGTAATAGGTGTCTTTGATAGCAAAAAATATTGGAAACTGCCACAGTAGAAACATAAGTCCTCTAAGGTACTTTAAAGATAATCAGTCATGTTTCTTCCTCAATACAAGAACACTTATCACCCTGATAGATGCTCAGCCAGCCTTTGCTTGACTTCTTTCACTTAATTTATTGGTTGGATTAAATTTTTTTTCTTTATATTGTACTCAAATCCATGTAACTCTAACTTCTAACGCTTCTTAGACCAGCTTGAAAAAAATGCTACTTGATAGCTGTTAGGTTAGGCTTTTTAAAAATGTAACTCTCCCTAGTGCCATTCAACATTTCATACAGAAGATGATTCATAGTGCTCTCTCAGAGAGGGCCCTCTGTTTTTGAAATGGTTGATTGCTATGAAACAGTGTATATTTATTTACAGTCAGTATGTTTGAAAAGATAGCTAGAGCCTATAAATATTTTTGTTATGTGTACCGTAGAATAATTACTATTTTGTACTCCAGGGAATATGAAATCTCAGTATTGTAAATGTAGTGCTTGCCAAGACTACATCTTAATATTATAAAAACTTGAACTATTTATTAAACTTATTATCATTAAAAAATTAAAGTGTCCGAGAAGGAGTAAAGGGGTGGTAGGTTATATGAGTGCCTTGCTTCTTGAACCACAGCACTAGTGAAAGTTTAAAACCTCTGTTTAGAAAAATGTTCATGTATTACAAATCCAGCCAATAATTTTAAGGGCTTCATGGGCCCATTGTGCCCCAGGTAAAGAACACTTGATGTTGACAGTAGAATGAGGGAATAGGTCTATTAATCCCAGCCTCCTAACATGCTCTAGTTATTAAATTTTGGTGTTTTGACTAGAGCATAAAATTTAACTTAATATGCAAGCGAAGGATGATATAATGTTTATATCTTTTCGTACATTTAGATTGTCTTTTTGTAGTGGCTTTTATATATTGGTTAAACTTCTTAAGGAAACAACAGTTTTCATTTTATGGATTGGATAAAGTGAGGTGTAAAAAAGCATTGGTTATTACCAATATCAATGTGGCAGAAAGTAAAAATGAATACTGTTCTCAATTCCTTACTGCTTTACTCATTTGCCTTATATGTTCAGGTAGTTAGTGGTAATGTATGTTAATCATTCCGATTTCTTTTCTCTTAAGGACACTTTGATTGTGTGGTCGGAAGCTGAAAATTATGACTTGGCTCTTAGCTTTCAAGAAAAAGCTGGATGTGATGAAATTTGGGAGAAGATATGTCAGGTAATTTTAAAAATTAGAAAATCAGCACATTCTCTTAAAGTATTTTCGTTTTGCTGTGGTGTCAGCTAATGCCCAGGATTTTAAATAGATAAACATTTCATGTAGATCTCTTAAATTCACTGCTTTCTGTGAAAAGGCTTGATTTATAGCAAAGTGCATCTTACTAACACCATACTATCCAGCCTAGACCTTTGCTGAATGCCAGTGTTTTCTATCCAGCTGCCTTGGCGAGCTCCTCCATGAGTACTTACTCACATCTCAGACTTAATAGTCCTAAATCGAACATCATCGCATTTAGATCTGTTCATTCTCCCCTTTCCATCTCAGTAAATGTCATTCAGTTGCTGAAACCAGAAACTTGTGGGTTCTGTTTGTCCTTCTTCACCTCTTATGCCCATTCAGTCCCTCAATTATAAATCTTAAATCCATTTACTTACCTTCATTTCACTATTAAAGTTTACTAAGTCATCATTTCTTGCCTGGTTTATTGTTTTCTTGACTGGTATTCCCAAATCTGTACCACAGCTAGACTGATCTTTTTTAAAAATACAGGTTTGATCATATCACACTTTGGGTTCAGTAACTTCTTGTGATTGATGACTATCTGTTCAACCTCATATGTTCTCAATGGATTCTGGAATTTCCTAGTGACTCTAATGCCTCAGTCTAGTGACATAATCTCCGTTCTTTTTTGAATGTGCATCTTATGCACTCGCTGATGGCTTAAGCCATTGGCTCTTGTTATGGACTCATTTAGACTATTGCATCCTAAGCACAGTTTCTCTATCTCCACATTTATTTTAGCTGGAAAATAATCTTTAGCATATTCCTTAGTTAACTGGTACTCAAGATGTGGATCATTAGCACAAGCTCTGGAAACTGACAGAAATGCAAATTATGAGATTCCTCCTGCCTTCCCCCCCCCCCCCCCCCCCCCCCCCCAATATACTGAATCAGAAACTCTGGGAGTAGGTACCAGTAATTACATTTTAACAAGGCCTCTAGGTCAGATATTCTCTGTAAAGGGCAGGATAATAAATATTTTAGGCTTTATGGGACAAACAGTTTAACAGCTATTCAACTCTGCTGCTTTAGTGCAAAAATAGCCATAGATAACACAAATAAATGGGACAGTTCTCTTCCTGTAAAATTTCATTTACAGAAACAGGTGGTGGGCCAGGTTTGGCTATAGTTTGCTAACCCTTGCTTTGGGCGAATCGAATGCACCCTAAAGTTTGAGAGCCACTGTCTTAATAGAAGCCACATTGTCCCCAAGGCACAGTTTTTCCATGTAGAATATATTTCTGCTATATATTCTACTCCATTGTGCTTTTCATGAATTAACCTGCCCATTAAACAGGTTAATTAACCTCCCTCCCTTCTGTAAACATGTAAGAGGCTAACATTTATATCAAAATGCCTTCTTCATGCTTTTTCTTAGCTCTTTACCACACAGTTGTTTTGCTAGCATAATCCTCTAAATTTTGTCCTGTGGAGTTCTTTAAAAAGAGATGAAATTAGCTTGGGGTATGCTAAAATTCTTCGCACCAATTATCAGACAAGTTGTCCTCTCTACCTTTCTAAGTAGAACAGTAAGACTTTGGACACAGTCTTCCATTAGGCCAACCTGCACTCACTATGTTACTATCATGCCTGGCTCTCCTTTAATATAATTGTCTGATCTTTACTTTTCCTTAGTCTGTAATACCATAATTTTTTCAGTCAATCTTCACCTGGGGTACAAGTAATCACTGGCTATTTTGTTCTTTTCTGGTCTTCCCCTCTAACTTTTACATAGTTCAATATTCCATTTCTCATTTACTCTTTTATGATGCTGTCTGTACTTTTCGGTATATTTCTAGATCCTGGCTTATTCTGGGGAATTGATATATTTTGCTGTCTGAGACCTTACATGTTTCTCAGTTTCTTGAACCCTACTCACCATTTTTTAAATCTGGAAACCATTTTCTAGTACACTCTTTGATAGCAGTTATGTCTGGGTGTATCTTTCCTTTTTATATTTTCATGGCCTTCACATTCTCATTTTTTAATATCCATCCAGATTGACTTCTAAGATTTATCCTTCCTCTTAACCCTGCAGAGGTGGTGGCTGATCTGAGAGATACAAACAAACTCTTTTCTTCAATATTGTTACATGACGACGACCTCCTCCTCAGGGTGAAAGCTCTGTCTCCTACCTTAGTCTGCCTTTCTTTTGTTTTCATTCTTCCATTGTACCTGTTCTGAAAGGCAGACTGAAATTTGTCAAATTGCACAATTCCACTTAATTCCCTAAGCAGATCAGATTCTAAGAGTATCTTATATGCAGGTGTTTTTGATTACCTTCTTAACCTTCATATTTGCAAATTAGCTCAAGAAGATAGCATTTTCATTACAATAAAGGCTCTTGTGTTCATTTTTTAATCAAATGCTACCTTTTTTCTATAGGTAAAGCCATTCTTTGACTATTAGGGATCTAAAGCTATGAGAGCTTAGTAATTAACAAATCCAGAGCCAACTTGAGGCTATGCCAGATACATGCTATGAGTGTGTCCAGTCTCCGTTCAGTGGTTGCTGCCCACTGGGTTCAGGTCAAGAGGGTATCACCTTGCAGCGTGTTTCAAACCGCGTTCCAGGCCTCCTTCCTTTCCAGTGTCCATCAACAATACCTCTTAACTATGCTAAGCAATATAAGTTTCTTGGCCATTTAAATAAGGCCTAATTTTTCCATAGCTTAACCATTCAGCGTGGCCTATTGGGCTCTTTTAATGGCAGTACCTCAAATTATAGGACCAGGAAAGCAAAACTGGTTTTATTTCAAAATATGTCCTTGACCTTTTTTACAATTAAAATATATTCAATTGTGAAGATTTTTAAGTTACGAGAGCCCCTATGCTGACGTAAAGTTGGTGTTTTATGATAAAACTTTAGGACTTCTAGGGATCACAGAAGCTATAGGTTGGTGTGTGTAGACAGGAAAACTTTTCTGTGGTTTGGTCTCCCAATTTTTTCAGATACTCTTGCAGGTTACAGATACTTTTGTGTAGTTTCATTTTTGTATGGGTGCACTCGTTCCCCACTCATTTTTTCTTAATCATATTTTTGGGCTACCAGCTAGTGTTTATAGCAAATCAATGATCCATTTTGGTCCAAAGTTAGTTTATATATACTCTTTGACCCTTTATTTCTAGAATTTGACAATAAATATTTTCCTTGTTGCTTAGTTAATATATTTTCTGTAGTCACAACTTGATGACATTTGGTATTTGTTTGAATTTTACTGAAGTTTAACTTTGAGGAGTTTGGATATCCTGGAGCACAGTACTATGAATGTTTCTGAGACTCGTCCTGGTCTGTTGGAAAAGAGCCACGGGTGTGAGATGCCAGTGGACATTTTAGCATTAAGCCTCTCCACTGAGGGGCTCAGGCACTCTTTCTTCCCAGTTAGTTTAGTTTATCCTAAAATGTATCTCTTGCTGGTAAACCCTGCATTTATGAGGAAGCTCATCCTGTCGCTGAACTCTGAATTTTCTAAAATTGGAAGTATATATTATTTGTAGAAAAATGCAACTTAGAAAAATAGGCAGCTGGGTCAAGTTTGAAGGAAAGAGCCTTAAACTTGAAAAGTATCATTATAGTTTTCTTATATCGTCTCGTATTCACATAAGAATATCATTTAGACTTGCTTGACTATAATTGTGTGTCAGTTACCATGAATCTGATTCAATAGGTTCAAGGAAAGGACCCTTCAGTGGACATCACTCAGGACCTTGTGGACGAGTCTGAAGAGGAGCGTTTCGATGATATGTCATCTCCAGGTTTAGAACTGCCGTCATGTGAACTGAGTCGCCTTGAGGAAATCGCAGAACTCGTGGCCTCATCTTTACCGTCTCCGCTGCGTCGGGAGAAACTTGCACTGGCACTGGAAAATGAGGGTTATATTAAAAAGCTCCTGGAGCTTTTCCACGTGTGTGAGGATTTGGAAAACATCGAAGGACTGCACCACTTGTATGAAATTATCAAAGGCATCTTCCTCTTGAATCGAACTGCTCTTTTTGAAGTTATGTTCTCTGAGGAATGTATAATGGATGTCATTGGATGTTTAGAATATGATCCTGCTTTATCACAACCACGAAAACACAGGGAGTTTCTAACAAAAACAGCCAAGTTTAAAGAAGTGATTCCCATATCAGATCCTGAGCTGAAACAAAAAATTCATCAGACGTACAGAGTCCAGTATATACAAGATATGGTTCTACCTACTCCTTCAGTCTTTGAAGAAAATATGTTATCAACACTTCACTCCTTCATCTTTTTCAATAAGGTAGAAATTGTTGGTATGTTACAGGTGAGTCTAATCATTCTTTTGCTATGTTAAAAAGTTACCTACTTGATTGATACCATTTAAACTGTTAATTAGTTTTAGCAGAAATAATTTTCTCTTCCTTTAAATACCTAAATTTTCTTTTTACATACAGTTTGCCCAATCTCTCAGGTCTGGTGTTTTAAGGTGCTTCAGAATTGCCCAGGCTATAAATTCCTGGATTCTGCGCACGCACGTGCGCCCCCGCCCCCACTACAGATTCAAAATCTCTGAGTTGGCTAGTAATCTGCATTTGTAACACCCCAAAGTCAGAGGACCTCTCAGTGTATTATCCCATAGCATGTGAATTAGTCTGTTCTGACAAAGAAGTTGTATGCAAAGATTTGTGAGTTGTATAGCTCCCACGTTTTCTTGTTTCTTTGATGCCATGGATGTTGTAAGAATAATAGATATGTGATATAACTGGAAAGGTAATATATTAAAAACTTTATTTCAGATCTACAGACAAAATATTTGAAACCTGGATTTGTTTTAGGAATTTGTTTAAATAAAGGAAGGCAAATAAATGGAAGTAAGAGCTGTTTAGGTAGCATGTTACAAATAAAAGAGTTTAATTTTCATGTCTGTTCCTTTTTAGAAAATTGCTCTATTTTCAGTGTCCTTGGCCTTTGTCGCCCTTAAAAAAAAAAGACTTCAAGTAGAAAAATCAATTTTACCAAAACTGCTTTCCTGGAACTGTAATAATTCTGGTTCATGTTGTCTAATTTGACATGTTTTTCATTCATTTAAGACAGACATATGAACCCATAATATAGGCAATACAGTCGGGTAAATATAGTAATCCTCTGTATAGTGTATTGTGATGGACAGTGGAGGAGGGAAAAGAGTTTTGTGCTAATTTCCATCAGTTCTTGGATAGTTTTTGCTAGCTGCCTAGTAGAGCCTCTGCGGTGGTCCAGTTTTGATTCCTGGTTTCCTTGGATAGTCCTGAGTGCTACTGGTCCTTCAGCTCCACGAGGTTCTTATGTTGCTGTGCAGTGAGTTGTCACTTACGTGTTTTCTTGGTCTTTATACCTGTAAAATGCCAGTTTTACTCATTCAGTATGCATAATTTCAAGTTGTGAAGTTCTACTGTGAAGAAAGAACTTTGAGGTGTAATTTAAAGCAGGTTTTTACCACGTTATATATATAGTTATACGCCTTGCCCTTGCCTAGTCTCTACCTAATACTATTAAACATTCTTATTCTCCCTACTTCTGTGTCTAAAATTCAGTATTTTAATAATTTGATTTCCATTTGGAGGGATACATTATATCTGAGATGCATCTTAAAATTGGATGCCATTTGAAGATAGGGCCTATTTGTACATTTTAGAAGAGGATGGGAATAATAACTAAACTACCTTAGTTACCACAGAAAATGCTTCTTGAGCCCCTAGAACAGAAAATATGGAGTTTATGATCTGCACACACAAATGTACACATATACATATGCAGGGTGTGTGTGTGTGTGTGTGTGTTTAGATTTAGATCTAGATCTAGAAATATCTGTAGGGCTGAAGTAGTGTTGAATTTACTTGTACTAGCAGGGGTAGTATGGAATTAAAATATAACAAAATACTAAAAAATAGTGATGGGAAAAAATTGAATAGTCAGGAGAAGGCTCTACTATCTACTAGCTGATTGGGCTTTGGGTAAATTTCTTAATCTGTCTCAATTATAAAATAAATAGGTAAGATAACATCTGAGTTTCTTTCCAAGGTCTGTACTGTGACTTATTTCTCCATATTAATATCTTTTATAAATAATATAATGCATGTTAAATTATTACGTGTGTATATGGCTATGTTCAAGCAATAGATGTTTCTTTAAAAGCTTTGAATTTAACTTTTTAAAAAAATTGAATCATTTTCTTTGTCTTTAAAACATGAAGGAAACTTGATCTTCACTTTTATCTTCACTTGAGAGGTTGTAGAACCTTAAGGTTAGGAATCCCTGTGAAAAACCAGGGGTCTGTAAACTATGGCCCATAACTGTTTTTGTAATTAAAGTTTTATTTGAACACAACCAAACTCATTTACATACTGTCTTGTGGCTACTTCATACTGTAATAACAGTGGTTGTGATAGGGCCCTTATGGCTTACAAAGCCTAAAATATTTACAGTGAGGCCCTTAAATAGGCTTAGGAAACAGAACCGTGCCAAATTACAAAGAACAGTCTTTCTATAATTGGCCAATTGATCCTTTAATATTAAAGTTTGGTTTTTCCTTCTTTCTCTTAAAAAAAACAGCATGGCCAATATCATCATTGCTTTTTCCAGTTACTGCAATTTTTATCTTCTATTATAGCATCTTCAGAGTATTTTATCATACTCTTATTAGTAGCATAATTTATCCCTTTTTTTTCCACAGGAAGATGAAAAATTTCTGACAGATTTGTTTGCACAACTAACAGATGAAGCAACAGATGAGGAAAAAAGACAGGAATTGGTAAGAAATTTGATCCTATAAAGGACATGAAGCTAAAACAATACACCTTTTATATTCACTTAATCCTTTTTCCTAATTTCAGGTTAACTTTTTAAAAGAATTTTGTGCATTTTCCCAAACGCTACAACCTCAAAATAGAGATGCATTTTTCAAGACTCTGTCAAACATGGGCATATTACCAGCTTTAGAAGTCATCCTTGTAAGTTTGTTTCTCTTTATATTTAATTACCATTATATTTTTAATCCATAAAAGTAATGTATTTTTATGTAACATGCAAATACTTTATTATAGCCAGTATTTAATATTAGCTGTGTATTATACATTTAAAAAGCTATAACATTCTGGTATTAGAGTTCTTAGACAATACTGAAAGAATACTCAGAAATTTCCATATTTTTAATAATTTGTTAACTTTGTAGCCTGTTAGTGTACATATTAAAGCAGAAAAGTAAACAGGAATAAAAGAAAGTATAACTTGAATCCATAGATCAAGGGTTTTACATGTGGCAGAATTTCCTTGACCTCTTTTTTTATTTTAATTGCAATGTTTTCTTGTAATTCGTTAGATTTAGGATTTACATAGCTGTAAGTTCCCTATTTTTATAATTATAGTAGAAATAAGTGCTTTTTATCTGCAGGGCATGGATGATACACAGGTGCGAAGTGCTGCTACTGATATATTCTCATACTTGGTTGAATATAATCCATCCATGGTACGAGAGTTTGTCATGCAGGAGGCACAACAGAATGATGATGTAAGTAAGAAGTTAACAGAGCAAAAAATAACCAACAAGGTAAATATTATTTGCACTAATAGTAAGTATTTATACATGGGGAGCTATAATTGTATTTATTTATTTAAGATTTACATAGTTGATGTTTGGGAAAAGTGTAGCCATAATGTCAAATGGCTTATTCCCCTAAGTTGGCTCCTGTCTCAGTTTTAAAGTGTGTCTTACAGCAGCTGTTCATTAATGTTCAACTTAAATTTGTTTTTAAATTTTTGAGATCAGATTTCTTAATTCTGAAGTTAACTTGCTGTATTGTCTTGTTTAAGTCATTCAGTCAGTGAATTGTTCCATATATGGGGTTATGAATAACTTCCTTAGGAAAATAGTAACTTTGCTAGGAGTTGATTCTCAAAATCATCAAGAATGAACAAATGAAGTACAGGCCCTTGGAAAGTATTTAGAGTGCCTTCTTTACTACCTAATCATAGGGAACAAGCTGTACGTCTTGTTCACACACACATGTCACTTTTAAAGTAAGGGAGATTATATCTTGATAATGGGGAGGGCACTCCCATAGCATATGGTACATGGCATTTGTGACAGCCCTCAATGTGTGTGTTGTTTTATTTTCAGATATTTAAAGCAATGATTCTGATTTTTTTTCTTCCCCTTCCCCTGTCAAATCTTGAAAGTACTTTTTTTAGGTAATATTCTGCCCTCAACTCCTTAAGGGAAGTGGGGGGAAAGACATCCTTTTATGCTGGAATTCTGTATAGATTTGTTTTCTTTATCATATTTTTACAAAATGAGAAACTAGACTTTTACTTTTTAAACAAGTGATTAATGTGCTGTGATGTCAATGAAGTGGAATGTCTAGTAACATCTACATTTAAGGTGGTGGTTTTTTTAATTGTACTATCAGGCTAGGTGTAGAAAAGGACCAGTTTAAACTGTTGAATATTATGATGTCATGTTTTCTTTTATAAAATGGTCCTATCTTGAAAACCAAAATATCTATATTAAAACTAAAGGCTATTCATGTTGGCCCTGTAACACACTAATTGAACATGTATGTTGATGTGCTTTACTCACATACAGTATAGGTGTCTCGACTCCCAATCTGGAACATCGTTTGCACATACTGTCTGCGTTTTCTTTTTATCTCCCGTACTGTTGCATCCGTATAGGAAGAGCAGGGATTTTTCTCATTGAACCCCTCTCAGTTTTTATTTACTCATTGGGCCAGGAACACCAGTCATAATATAGCCTCAGGAAAACTTGCAGTCAATTTTCTGTGACAGTTGGAATCTATATAGTACATTTGTTCTTTGTGTTCTCTAAATATTGTAATCTCGTATTCCCCAATTTCAGACATTCAGGTACCAACTAATTTTTTCTTACATTTATTTTTAAATGGAAATTTATATCATTTCCATAAATGGAGAATATAGATATCATTTGCTATAAATACAAGGAATCTATAAAAATGAACTGAAAAATAGAAGAACTAGAAGAACGTTATAAATTCTAGCTAAATATTCTTAGTAACGTTATCAACCTAAGTTCCATTAGCTTTCTTTAGGAGGGCTATTTTGCTATCAAGACATGTAAAGATCTATATAGTAGCACCAAACTGAAACTTTGATTTTGCTTTAATCAGACAGATTTAAAGATAATAGAAACTTTCTTTTCTAGTGTAATGTGGCTGTACCACACTTTAGGGAAACACTGCTGTATATTCTGTTAAAGAAGTCAGTCTGTCACTTCATTTTGTTTCTAACAAGACAGCTCGAGCTAGGTATAATGCTGTAGTATGTCATAGTATGTACTTTTCCCATTCTCTCCTGTAATGAGTGATCCTTATTATGTGTATTTTTCTCACCAGGATATTTTACTCATCAACCTCATTATAGAACATATGATTTGTGATACAGACCCTGAACTTGGAGGAGCAGTCCAACTTATGGGCCTGCTTCGAACTTTAGTTGACCCAGAGAACATGTTAGCTACTGCCAATGTAAGCCATGGGCCTTTTTCTCTTTATCATACTAATTGCTGGTAGGAACCAATGCAGTTAAAAGTTCATGGAACTGTTCTTGATTCCTTAGAAAACAGAAAAGACTGAATTTCTGGGTTTCTTCTACAAACACTGTATGCATGTCCTCACCGCTCCTTTACTGGCAAACACAACAGAAGACAAACCTAGCAAAGGTATGATAATGCAGGTTGGCAGTTAAGTTCTTTGCTCTTGAATTCTAAAACTCAAAGTTGGTGTCAACATCAGAGGTCTACTGTATTTTCAAAAGGGGTGTTCAAAGTAAAATTTCTTTATAGTGCTGTAATCAGAGGTAACAGGTAAAAGAAGAATCAAGAGAATTATTTGTTGCTTCTAGAATTTTAAGACAATTTTTTTGTTAAAGCAGTATTTGTATTTTGCATTTATGTAGATGAAATATAAATAGAAGGAGATAGCTATGAAAAAATTATTAGTTATTTGTACTCCAGATGTGTAGTAGAGCAAAGTTTGTGCTCAAAATTAAGCTTTTACTTGCATTGAGGATTATTCCTCTTTTGATTATTCATTATTTCTGCATTTTATTCCTTTAGCTATAGCTTATATTTGTGTCTGTTTAATTTAGAGAATTTTAGGGTCTTTATTGGGAAATCCCTTATTGAAGATTTCAGAATAAATATTTTATTTTGTCATGAATTATCAACATGGTATATTTAACTTACACCACCACTTAGAAAAATGAATGTTGACCTTTTTTTGTGACTGTAGAATCAAGTGTTGGAAACACGATACCCATTTTTCCTATCTACTTTATTCATATTAGGTAAAACTTGAGGCTTCTTTCCAAACCCACATGTTTAATTCATCAAACATTTATTGAAAACCCATTGTATGGAAGGCACTGTGCTATATAATCTCTGGGGGCTTACTGGGGAAATTGAAAAAAGTTAGTAAAATACTTTCAGAGGCTTGCTGCCTGGTGAGGAAGATAAAAGCCAGTAATTATAGCTCACCATGGACCCATTATTTGTAGTAAAGGAGGCACAAAACACACTGGAATCACAGGAGCAGGGAGAGTAATTCCACCACAGACCAGACCAGGTGGTGTCTGGGGACTGCCTGTGCTCTCTGTATGTCTGTTGAGGATAGAGACACCGTAGAGCATTCTTACACTGTGGAATAAAGGAGATCTAATAGATTTGTATCCCATTTCTGCCTTACTGACTTTTCAGACTTGGATCTTGTGAAACTGACTTCCTCATAGAATTGTTTAAATTAAATAAGGAAAAATGTAAAGCATCGTTCTAGGCATATGGTTGGTGAATATTCAGTAAATGTTTCCTTTTTCTTTAAAATATTTGGGTTCCTAGAAGGGATTTTTTACTTGATTAGAATTTGGATTCTTACATTTGGGAAGGAAAAGAGTATTAGCCATGAACTGTAATTGTGTTTTGTGTATTTTAGATGACTTTCAGACTGCGCAGTTGTTGGCACTTGTACTGGAATTGTTAACATTTTGTGTGGAGCACCATACCTACCACATAAAGAACTACATTATTAATAAGGACATCCTCCGGAGAGTGCTAGTTCTCATGGCCTCCAAGCATGCTTTCCTGGCATTATGTAAGTGGCGCTTCCGGTAGAATTATTCATTACCTGTATACTATCATGTTGTAATCTTTAGATCTCATTGCCTGAGAAGGAAAGATCACTGACTTCAGGTCAGGAGACCTAGATTCTACACTGATTATGTATGTACTTGGGTCACATTTTGAGCCAGGTAATTGTCCTGGCTCTCTTTTGTCATTAATACACAGCAAAGGGGTTAGAATATCTACAAAACATACTAAAAGATTATATTCCATCATTAAGATGACACCTTAGATTATTTTACCTCAGTTATTATTTTTTCAGCTTAATACAACATGACTAATTACATTCTTTTATTTTTTTCATTTTTTATTATTATTATTTTTTTGTGGGGGTAGTTCCCTGACTGGGAGTCGAACCCAGGCCGCAGCATTGACAGCGCCGAAGCCTAGCTACTCCACCACCAAGGAACTTCCTAATTACATTCTTGTAAGACTAGTCTCCTACAAAATCATGAAAAACTTTTGTAATTTGGAAAATTTATAACTAATAGGACTGAGTTGCCAAAACATTCTAAGTTACAGAATGCCTAGCACAAGTGTCTACAGATCGTCCATTTGTTAATTCCACAAATATTTTTTTCCCTAGCTTTATTACAATATAGTAGACATATTACATTGTGGTCTATTTTTGCACAACTTGCAAGCTGAGAGATGGTTTTTTGTGTTTTTTAAAGGTTGTTAAAAGAAAAAAGAAAACCACAGAGACCATCTGTGGCTCACAAAACCTAGAATGTGTACTATATAGACCATGGGAATAGTTTGTAAACTCTGTAGATCAACAGATGTTGCCTTTTAACAAGGTTATTTTTAGTTACACATGTTTTTCAGAAATTGACTTTCACTGTGTTCATAAGAACCTAGTTTGTTGAAGTAAAAACACATTTTTCTGAATTAGAAATCGGTTAATCCAGAATATTCTTAATCAGTAGCAGCCAGCTTTCTTTGGTAAGTTGTCAGACCAATTTTAGGGGTACCCTAGAGGCTCAGGAACAGATGTCTACTGATAACTTAAATTTTGTCTTTTGGTTTTTATAGGTAAGTTTGGTTGTTTGGTTTTTGTTGTTTAAAGCCATCATAATCAGACACAAATGAGAGGCTTGAACTATACATAACATCCATTTTTTGCTGTTTTTTTTGCTTCATTTAAAATTTTTTTGCTTAATTGATTTTTAAAAAATACCCTTAAATAAAAACATTGTATGAATAAGTCAGAGTATATTTTCATTTTCCAACTTTCAGATATTTAGTACAACTACTTTCTGCTAATTCAGCCAAAAGTAATAGGTGTCATTAACCTAGACTGCAAAGTAGAGCAAATAAGTTCATCATTTTGAAAGGTTCTGCCTTACTATATTGCATATATTTGTGTGCTTATAACACATGAAAGAAGGGCTTTTAAACTAATGTTCATGTTCCTTATATACCATTCACAACAAAAGTGAGCCCAGGACTAAACTGAGAGGGAGTTACAATGAATGCTGCTTTGAATTGTGTTTTCATGTTAACATAGGTTTTGTTTGACTGTGGGAAAGAGTTTGTGAGCAGATGGAACAGAATGGAACAGCCGAATAAGTTAATCCATTTTATTTCAATAAATTTATTAAACTCCCATATTCCATTTATTCTAAAATACATATTTATGCATTTATCATTTCTCAAATCAAGGTGAGTCTTAACAATCAATGGCATGTCATGATTGATAGCCCTTTTTGTTTGCTCATTTTGCTTTCCTAGTAGCAGGAAAGGAAGTTTTCTGCAATCATTGGCATTGTAGATTTGATGAAGTATGATATGTACCTAGTATAGGAAAATGAAGATGATTAAGAGCTGGACTCAGTTGTCATGGGAATCAGAGTTCATTAAGAGATAGTCCATAAAAATCAAAACACAACATCTTAAGCACTGTATTGGGATGTTTTTAGATGTACAGTGGAAATGATTTATTCTACATGAATGAGGCAAAGGAGTTAAGCTGAGTTTATCTTGGTCATGGAAGAATATGACATTCTTTTCTGAATACACAGTTAGGATGTGCAAATGTGGTTAGGTATGGTTATAAGACACATGAGTCCAGTGGGAGAGTGGCAGGAAAGGGCTTTTTTTCTTCAGTTTTTCATCTCATTTTGCTTGTATTGCAAAGAAAATTTTTCATAATTTAAATGAGAACTGTGAAGAGAATCATTACAAGTTAATGAAAGCTTTTACTGTAGAAAAATTAAGCATGCTAGAAAAATCTTAGTTATGTTTTATTATTGTTAATACTTTCCAAACTAAGTTAGGTTATCATTAAATCTAATGATCTCAGTGTGGTGGTCTTCCCATGATTGGGATATGAGTAGCTTCTGAAGAACGAGCTCTTTAGGACGAGCTTTGTAGTATACAGTTAGGAGTTTTTTATCAAGCGTTTCTAAAAGAATGAAGTGTAAATTTGAAGAGATTTTTAAGCTATTTTCAGTCTTCTGAGAAAGGAGTTAATTGAAATATAGTATTTTTAAAGGGAGGATTTATAAGTAAATATTGATCCTTGTAAGGACAAGAGATGGTGAGTAGTTAAATGTAAACAGTTTGGGGACTTGGGGACGCTTCATTTTTTTGTATCTGCTGCTGCTTAATTAGTATGTTTTAGGCAACCGATCAAGTCTGTAGGTGAGACCAGTAGACTTTAAAATTTAGCCTTCATAGGGTGTGTGTGTGTGTGTGTGTGTGTGTGTACACATGTACACACCAGTTACTATCAGTCTTATTTCTTGGCCTTTTCAGGATTCTTGGATCTTACATTGTAGTATTTTAGCTCATACTTTTTTTTTTTTAAATATGGAAATCTCTAAGAGAGATAAAATTAAAAATGTTATAGATGCTTTTTATTCAGCTATCATTAGTTACATATGAGGCAAAAAGTCTCAAGCTTATTTATTACCTGAAATCTCATGTTGTATTAGGTAAAGACCAATTATTTGTTTTAGAGATGATTGAAACTGTGCACAAGAGATTCCTGGCATATTATTGAAGGTTAGAGACATGAGTGAAAGTACAGTGCACTTCACATTGAAAATCTTGTGGTTATGGCAATTTGACCTATTCCAAATCTCTCTCTAAAACAACTCCTTTGAGGAACTTGACTTCATAGAACTCACTGGTAAATTTTTGAAAGCAACTTTTTATTCAACAGCAAAGAATAGTGGTTGGGTATTTTTGCAGGTTTCTTTTTGGGGAGGGCTTGGAGTGAAAACACAATTCTTGATATAAATACACAAGGACAAATGAAAATGAAGAGCAAAACAAAAAAGACCATTAGAACTACCTTATCTACATCAGCAGTTTCTGAACAGAACTGCTCTTGAGGAGAGTGGTGCCATCCACATACCCTGTCTTAGTGAATTCTAGGAAGGGAGTTTCTTTTCACTTACCTAGAAACTGCACGCAGACCACAGGGTTCAGCTAGCGTATGTTATGGTAGGACACAAGTCTCCACAAAGCCTGCAGTTAGAGTACCCATTTCTAATAGCTCTTGCCTCCATTACTAAAATCTTAAAATTTGGCCTTATAAGCATGAATTCTAAACTCTTGAATTATATTCTAATAAATGGAACTGCCTCACTTAAGTTCCTTTGTCTAGTAACATTAAAAGAAAATCCAAACTCTTAAAGGCCATTGTTTTGGGAAAATAAACCCTATTCAGGTTCAACTTAAAACAAAGAAAGATGCCTCTTACTGTTTAAAATGTATTATGTATTTGAAAATATTCAGTAGTTTTAAAAAATATGTAATTACTATTCTATAAACTATTTTGAAACTCCCTGCCCAGAGTGTCTCTTTAGAAAGAAACACTCTTAAAGTTGGATTGTTAAGGCAGTTTATAATCAACTGTACCTAATTGGGCATTCACTTGTGGACCTCTTTTCTGCCAACTAAAGAAAAATTGAGCTGCTTTACTCCTCTGCCTTCCCACCCAGAAACCGTGTCAGCATGGTTGCCTGGCTACCTGCTCATGAAGGACTTGATTAATAACAAATTGGCAATTTAACGAGCCACTTCCATGATCTCCAAAGAAACCAAAATACAAACACAATATTTAATCTTGCCAACCGAAGACGATGTGACTGCATGAAGTGAGTATGCTTTTTTGAACTGTTTACAATAACTGGGGCATTAACTTACTGATAAGTCCATGTAGGTAAATAGGGTTTTGCTGAGGTCTAGCTGTCTGCGTATATTTGGATCTTGACGAATGGTGACTTATTAGGTAACTCTCCATACCTCAAGATGTAAATATACCTTTTAATCTGTAAGTTAAAGCCTAATTAATTGTAAAAAGGAAAATAGGAAAAAAAGTAAAAAGCATACTCGCTGCAATAAGCATAGAGGACCACATTTAAAAACAACATCCTCTAAATTTATTTCTAAACTATGGGAAGGCAAATTTTGGGTCATGCAGATTTTTGTGGATTTATAACATTTCTACAAACACATCTATCTACAAATAAACCAATGCAACCCGTGAATTCTGATGCAAAATAATAAGTGCCCCAAAACAATGAAAATCAAATTACACAGTGGATTGCCCTAATAAAACAATGGTTTTTCTATTGTTTTTTTAAGGTATACATAAAGGAAATGTCTAGAATTCTAATCTTAAGTAGTATGATAGGTTAATTCATTAGCTCCATCTTAGTTCCTATTTCAAATGTGAAATACACTTTGATCATTAGTGACTCATTCCCAGAATTTTTCTGGCTCTCTAAGACTTGTGTTCCATGATGACATACACTACTTTGATAATACATTTTTCTGATAACCCTTCTGTAATCCTTATCCTTAGGTTCACACTTCTGGAAGCAGTAACATGACTGCATGAAGAATATTTGTTAAACAGGTTTTTTTTTCTTTGTAAGTCTAAAATATGTAAGTGTGGTATGTAATGAGCAATGCATGCCTTTGTGTTTCAGGTGCTCTTCGTTTTAAGAGAAAGATTATTGGACTAAAGGATGAGTTTTACAACCGCTACATAATGAAAAGTTTTTTGTTTGAACCAGTAGTCAAAGCATTTCTCAACAATGGATCCCGCTACAATCTGATGAACTCTGCCATAATAGAGATGTTTGAATTTATTAGAGTGGTAGGTTCTGAACTTTTTTAGTTAGAATTTTTATTGTAATTGCTTGACAAACAAGAATATCTATTATTGATATTTTGAATTATTTGAGATATTTGGAGAGAGTTTTTTAAAACCAATGTTACCAAAAGCTTGTGAGATTTTCAGATCAAACTAATAAAAGCCAAAATAATCTCTCTCAGCAGCTGTATGACTCCTTTCCTATAGGATAGTTTGAAAACTGATTTAATACTGTCATGGTGATCATTTTAAGAAAAATTACAGTTGAAAGATAAGTATTTGGATATGCTTTTGATTATTTTGTTTTAACTTTGAGGTTTCTTAATTTTTATTTTACTTTTTCCCATATACAGAGTCTGGCAGTAGTAGTGCCAGACCTGGTATTTCTAAAGAGCAATTTCATAGGCTCATTCTTTAATGAATAATACAGTAGGCTTTGTTCTCAAACATTGGTGTGTGTGAGAATTATCTATGGCATGCTTTTTTAGAAATTATGGTAATACATAAAATTTGCCAATTTAACCACTTTTAACTATATAATACTGTGGCATTAAGTGCATTCACATTGTTGTGAAACCATCTGCAGCATCCATCTCCAGCTCTTTTCTGTAGTATGACTTAACAACACCCAGACCTACTGAGCATGAGTCACCTAGGATAGGACCTGGGCTTTTGCTTTGTAAAAGACCCACAGGTAATGCTGAGTACCCCCAAAATCAGAGATTGTTGAAGTAGCCAGTATGGATGCTCATGTTCATTGTCTGATTATCTCTCTAAGACTGTATAATAATTTTATAAAGTTAAACTATTTTGGGCAGGCTTATCAGTTCACTACAATTAAGTCATCTCTTTCTAAAGTAACATTTTTATCTTGTTTTTAAATCTTTCCTATAGGAAGATATAAAATCATTGACTGCTCATGTAATTGAAAATTACTGGAAGGCACTGGAAGATGTAGATTATGTACAGACATTTAAAGGCCTAAAGCTGAGATTTGAACAACAAAGAGAAAGGCAAGATAATCCCAAACTTGACAGGTAAATTACTACATATTTGAACCTATTAATTCCATGACAAGTTGTATGGTGGTGGCTCTTTTGCTTGTTTGGTATTATTTGGCTTGGCAGGGGAGGAGGAAATAGTAGATAGTGAGCAGACGTTGTTTTCTACACAATAGTCAATGTAGATGTTTTCCTGAAGGTGTAGATGGATATTAGTTACTACCTGTAGACTCTTCCTCAACACATAATCAAACTAGACATTGTAAAAGAAACAAAAAACCCAAACACTTAACATGACAGTGAGGCTTCATGTGTCCAAACCGATCAGAATATTGTCCTTGCTTTGAGTTACTTTAACATTACATATTATTTTAGACTTGTACATTTCCCCAAATTCCTGAATTTACATACTTATGGTATATTTTAAAACCCACCAATTATTATGTAACTTGTTCATTCCTAATGTTAAGTTTAAAAACTGATCTGTACAAAGAACTGCATGATTTCACTCATATGCGGAATATAAAACTGAAAGCAAAGAAAAAAAGAAATGAACAAACAAATAACCCATGGACACAATCAATAGTTTAATGTTTATTTGGGGACGAGTGGGTTAGGGAGGGGAGAAAGGGGAGGGGGTGGGAGAGGAGGGGGGGAAGCTAAATATAAAGTGATGGAAAGAGAAGTCACATTAGGTGGTGAACTTACTATATTTCAAGTTGACAATGCACTGTAGAATTGTATGCCTGAAACCTATGTAATCCTTGCTAACAGATGTCACCCCAATAAGTCTAACAATAAAAATGAATTAAAAAAATAAAAAATAAAAAAAAAAAAACCTGATCTGTAAGTAGTACAATTTTGATAATAGGATGTTTGATTTCACTAGTTAACACAGATATGTTGGAATATAGTTTTTAATTATATGTTGGGTAAAATCTGTTTTTCAGACTCTGTATGCATAAATCTTTTATCCCATTGACCTATTAAGAGACTGTCCAATTCAGAGCAGTACTTGAAGACGATATAAGGAAGGATTTATACATCTCTTTATTTTACCTTCTCTAGTATGCGTTCCATCTTGAGGAATCATAGATACCGAAGAGATGCCAGAACACTAGAAGACGAAGAGGAGATGTGGTTTAACACAGATGAAGATGACATAGAGGATGGAGAAGCTGTGGTGTCTCCATCTGACAAAACTAAAAATGATGACGACATTATGGATCCAATAAGTAAATTCATGGAAAGGAAGAAATGTATGTTGAAAAGATGGGCAAGGAAAAATGAAGTCTTTGTCCCGTCAGGTTTATTCTTACTCAACAAAATGATTAGGGTGTGAATTAATAGCGCTGCTGTGAAGGTATTTTCTTAAGCTGATTTAAGGAGAAACATGCTATTTTAGGAAGGGTAGGAAGACTGAATATCATACTGAAGGTTTCATTCCTTCTCAGTAGTAAATCTAGTGGATAATGTTTAGTTTTTTGCTAAGCTTTGTTCAGAAATGGGTCTTCAGTGTTTCTCCCTAGCAGAGGGGTAAGCTAGTTAATTGTGTTCTAGTGCCACCTTATTTGGGGGGATTTTTAAAAGATGAGTATGGTTGACAACTATTGACAATATTCTTATTTTTAGTAAAAGAAAGTGAGGAAAAGGAGGTGCTTCTGAAAACAAATCTCTCTGGCCGGCAGAGCCCAAGTTTCAAGCTTTCCCTCTCTAGTGGAACAAAGACTAATCTCACCAGCCAGTCACCTGCAGCAAATCTGCCTGGTTCTCCAGGATCACCTGGCTCCCCAGGATCTCCAGGCTCTCCTGGATCCGTCCCTAAAAATACATCTCAGACGGCAGCTATTACTACCAAGGTACACTTCTGACTTCCAGGCCTGCCTCATTGAAGCTATCTCAACAATTGTGGTTGTGACTGAGACTCCCCTTTGGTTACTGTCTTTTAGAACTGATGTAACATCTGTGACCTAGAGCATATTCTCCTACTCCTTGAACTTATCTAAAGCTGAGAAATTCCTGAAAATTTTTATGACAAATAACGCAAGTGTGAATATATTCTAATTTTGGTTATTTGCATTTTAGAACCTCAGGTTCAGATCTATATGACAGAAAAAAATTTAAGTTTTAAGTTATGTTGTATCAACTTTGCCAGTTAATACCAAGATAAACTTCTGTGGAAAAAGATAATCTAAATATTTAGACACTAACAACTTTATTTTGCCAAGCCAGGTTTATAAAAGGAATTAACCATCTACTATTAGTAACATTTCACACAACAAAGGATAAAAATTTTAACCCCAAAAGTAGGAAAGACATAATCTCAGAATGAAAACCAGTTCTTTTGGTTGCTTTATGCTGCCCTAGACAAGCCTAATGGACAGGCATTTGGGATTCATTGATCTAAATCAGGAACATATAGTAGTCCATCTCTGTCCCTTTTCCTCTGATGTGAGCAGGAGACTCTCCTGCTAAAAAAGGGTTACAAATGAATATGAGAAATGCTGAAATGAAGGGGCAGGCTGAGGGCAAGAGCAATTTGAGTTTCTCCCTAGCATCTAAATAAGTGAGCTGCAGTGGTTTCTGGTGAAGGAGCAGGGCTAAAAGGAAGCCAGATGAAATGACAGTCTGTTTGCCCTCATTTCTAGTAGTATGTTTGTCTTCTGTAGTTTATTGTGATACTATTTAGGCTTTGTTTAAAAGATTTGAATGCGCTGTTGATCTTTGCAACATTTGTAATGTTTCTGTCTCCTGGGTGATTTGCTAGGATTTTTTGTTTTACTCTGGAAAATTTAAAAAATATAAAAATATGAACTTCAGTTACATACAGTCTTACTACCCAGGAATAACTACAGTTAGTATGTTGGGGTGGGGAAGATCTATGTCCTTTATCCAGACTTAAGACATGTATTTGAAAATGTAGTGTTTTCTTTAAATAATCCTTATTTCTCAACAGGGAGGCCTTGTGGGTCTGGTAGATTATCCTGATGATGATGAAGATGATGATGAGGATGAAGACAAGGAAGACACATTACCATTGTCAAAGAAAGCAAAGTTTGAGTCATAATAATGGCAACTGCCTACAATCAGTACCTGTTGAAAAAACCGGTTCTCACCCCTATCCCCTACAAAATCCACAACAAAGCAGTGGTCTCTTGTGAATGACTGACACGGATCAGCCTTGCACTCTTGACTTCTGCTCATCAAGTGCCAATTCATGGAGCAGGAGGAGGGGGTTACGTTAGGGGAAAGACAAGCCTCTCCAGCTTGGACCACACATTGCCCTTTTCTCAGGGAAGGAAATGGAAACATAAAGCCAACAGGGCAGGGGTTTTGTAAGTGGAACTCTGGATTGACTGGTCAGTTGCTACAATCAGAACATGCTTTCTTGGACCATGTTTGAGACTCAGAAGAACAGCTTTACCGGCCATAATTCTTCTCTAGTTAAGAATGCCAGCAGTTTCTTTGTATAAAGAGACCTGCCTTTAAAATCCTACATTCTGAACATTTTAGTCAAGCTACAACAGGTTTGGAAAACCTATGGGGGAGGGGCAAATATAAACTTTCCTCTTTTTTATCTGTTCCCTTTGCCCTTCGAACTGCAGATTTTTTTAAAGTGGGGATTTGTCCCTACTTGATTAAAGATTGAGTGGAATTCTAGATGTGGTCATTTGTGTCATAATTTTTTTGTTTCAATTTGTTTTTGAATTTTTCTTCCTGAGTGTATGCTTAGTTGTTGAGTATATATATTTGGGACCATTAAAACTTTTTTTGATGTAATATATCCTAACGTTGTGCTGGTACATGTTTTACCATGTGTAATTTTTGTTCTACATCACAGTTCTTAATTTGTTTAGAGTTTTATGAAAGATGGTATAGTTTTTATCGACAAAGTAATCTTACAACTATGTGCATACAAAAGCAATACTATTTTGTGACTAAATATTTTATATTAAAATTTACATCAGCATCTGTCTTGAGAATTCAGGGAAGTAGAGTGGAATTTAAATTTTCAACAGTTTTGTTAAGCCTAGAACCGTGAAATTAGTATTCCAAAGAGATTCTGAAATTTCATATCTTGGGAAAATGACGGTACATTAAATCAAAATTGAGGATGGATGATAAAAAAAATAACATTTGATTTTTGAATAATAAAAAGAAAAGTGAAGAGTAAGAGAAATTGTATTAGTTGTATGTTTCTTTTTTTCTTTCTTTTTTTTTAAACTACTCCCTTTGGAATACCAGTTGGCGTTGAAAGTGGTGGTTCCTAAATAAATACCTGGCCAGAGGACCATCAGATACCACCGAATTAAAACAGTATTTTTAAATAGGTTCTTTTTATTGTCTTAGGTATGCTAAAATTATTTTAAGAAAATAAAATCTCAATTCCACACACACCCCCACTTTAAGTGAAGATTTTTAGGAGTTATTGCAGAATGTATTTGCAACTAGGAATAAAAGTTCACATCCAGGAAAGGATACTGTTTTAAGTCTCTATTAAGCACTGTGTGCTTCTAAACTTTTCTTTTCCTTAGTCCTCAGTAAATTCTACCTTGTACCAAAAACAAGGTTATATTGAAAGTTGGATAGAAAACCAGGAAGTGATACTTGCCACAATCATGAAAAGAGTTTTGTTTTTGGCTAATTATTTTAACAGAAACTTAGGGTGTATTAACTATAAGTTTTTAAGTCTATTTTACTGCAGTATAGACCTACTTCTGAGTCACAAGTTCTGGCTATTAATAAATGAAGTTTATCAACTTACCTTGCAAATAGAAAATAAAAACTTAATAGAATATAATTACAGTATGCCTGCCTTTGTTACCTGGAAAGTCCCATGTGAAATGTTTGCTTTAAACACAGTTTAAACTCACCTTTCTGATGACTTTTGGAACACTTATTCGCCTTGGTATTCTGAGGGTTCTTGGATAGTAGCAGCAGCTTCCTTTGCCTTCATAAATTTAAAAAAAAAACATTATTGATCTTTGACATTTAAGAGATGCCCTTTCATTGATGGACTGTTGTGTTTCCTTAGTTATTATGGTTACTCAAGCAGAAACTTGACACAAGTTGCTCTAATAGGAGAAATGAAGTCTACAATAGCTCCCCAATTTCATTGAGGAAGACTTGGTAATAAAGTAGTAAAAAGACTTAGCTAGAAATATAACACCTGAATTGACACAGTTCCATCTGACTCAAAAGTCCATGGTCATATGAATATACTGTCTTGATAACTGATGTGAATATAATGATGTGACTAGATTATTTTCCATTTTAATAATAAATGTTGGTTATTTTGCTTGTTTTGCAATGTTTAAAATGAAAAAATTTGTACTTCTCAGAGTGATTAACCCTGAAGTTTCTGAAAAGACTGATTTGTAATGGCTACAGGAAGCACGGTGACATCTTGTCTTGTCCAGAAATGCTACCCTGACGCTTTTTGGACAGGTTGAAGCGTGATGGTTTTTCCCTGCCTGACTATTCAGGTCCTGCCATTTCTCCAGGAACTCAAATTTGCAAGTCAATTTTTGTGAATTTGGAAATGAAGGATTGGGGAGGCATGGACAGGGATGGGAGTGGGGGCGGGGCACTCCTAGGTTTTTTTTTTTTTGTTTTTTTTTTTTTTTTGGTTTATAAGTTATCAATTTACTTAAATGGAAAGTCTTTAAAAATTATACAAACAAATTACATTTAACAGTTTGTTGAAGGTAATAAAATTACATGGAACATAATAATCCCACCAAAATCCAAACTGGACAAGTCAGTAAACATTTCTGAATCTATGTTTATGACTCAAGCAGCTACAAGGCCTAGAAGATTCTTTCTTATTCTATTAAGTGTCTAAATGTAGAAAATAGAGATGGAATGACTATGTCCTTAGTGGACATATTTTATTTTTATTGTTAGACTTATTGCGGTGACATTTGTTAGCAAGAATTACATAGGTTCCAGGTGTACAATTTTACAGTGCATTGTCAACTTGTATAAGTTCACCACCTAGTGTAAGTTCTCTTTCCATCACCATATAGTTAGCTCCCCTGGTTTTCTTAATTTAAGCAATGGTCTCTATAAAGCGTGCAAGATTAGAGCAGCAAGTTTGAAGTAGAAGATTTAAGTGGAACTTTTCAGGTTGTCAACCAGTGTCTAGTATTTGCTACACAAAACTTTAAACAGCACCATCAGAACCTCTTGGAAGAAAATCGAGGATCTTATATACAAGGTTATATTAACTTTTTTTGCCATAACATCCATTTCAAGCAACAAGATTATAAAAACATTTTCAAGGGATGGATTATTGTCTACAGTTACACTGGGACATTGAGACAACATGAGGTAGTATGTACTGATATCCAAGGCTCAAAACAGTTTGATTTTTCTCTCCTTGGCTTTAATGCTTCATCTTGGCTCTTTAGAATGATAATTCTAAAAGGAAACAGCCTCTCCTCACATAGATAAGTGTCAACTACAGGAGTCATATGTCTTGTTCCTTAAAATAACTCTAGTTTGGAGAGAGAACTTTCCTTGACCCTTCCTATCTAGGTTTAAGTTCTTTCATGGACTCACAGCAAATAGTGAGGTCTTCAACATGATGCTATATTAAAGGGGCATTTGTGTAACTTATCATTCCAAAGAAACTGCCTGGTGTAGGTCACATCCTACCAGCCAATTCAGACCCTTTTCCACTCTTACACCAACACTTGGCAGCATTTCGTGCTAACCACTATCATGTGATAGCTTTTTGTTTCCATAGTATCATGTGCTTTAACATTTCTGAACTTTCTGTTTTTTTTGTAGCTCCCTTCACCCCTGAAATGCTGGATTCACTAGGGTTCCATCTTGGGTGCTCATCTTCCCAGGCTCCATCCAGGCCAGATTACTTGTATGTCCCTGACCCAGTGCCCTGAAAGACGACCTTAACATGTCATGTGCCCCTCTTCCTGCCTTGCCTGCTGGTGAACTCGTACTCACCTTTCAACATGCAGAAGTGTTCCCCTAACACTACTTCCTTGAAGTAAGTGCTTATATCCCTTTCAACTTTGTGTCCCTAGTATCTAGCATGACACTTAAATCTAGCATGAATCTCTAAAATGGATACTGGATAAATGAACCAAAGACTGAGTAATGTGCACACAGAATATACACCCTGGGATAGTCTTTAGCTGATGTCCTTATTATACAGCCAAGAGTCTGATTCACTCTTGACCATACAATTCCTTCTTGTGGATATAAAGGGAGGACCTTTTGTTCTTTGTACCTTTGAGACTTAGGTCAGTACTAATAAGAGGGTATTTTAGGTTCATAGAATTACCCTTTTCAGCAACTTCCAAGATTCTTAATTTAGGCTTTCCAGGTCTATTCATCCCTGGCCCCTGCACCTCTAACCCCTTAACTCTTATTGGTCATTTGGTTGTAGATATTCATGTAGAAGTACACCCTCTCTTTTATTGCTGGACCTACCTGTGAGCTGTAGATTTCACAGACCACTCACCTATTGGTCTGATGTTTATTAAAACTCATGCTGTTATGTAGTTCCTAGAAGGCAGGCCCAGATTTACGTGATTGTCTTTGTACAGCTATTAATATTAGTACAACATCATGGATGGTGGTTAGGTACATAGGTAGATCAGTGATAGACAGGTGAGGTAGATAGATTTCCTATGCAACTTCCAATGGACACTTCATAGGAATGATAAAATGGATGCATTTTCTTCATTTCTGACGGGATAAGTCACTTTAGATAGCTTAAAGATTGTGATCACTCTAAAGTTGTTGCACTTCATTCTAGCACTAAATACCTTTTATACTGGCCTGACCAGACATACTCTTTTAAAAGGGACACAAAACAATTGTACTGTCCTATTCCAAACAGGACGTGTGGTCAGCCTGACACCTTGAATTTAGCCAGTGAGATTAGGGTGACCATATGTACTGTTTGAAGCAGGACAGTACTGTTGTTTTCTGTCCCATTTATATGTTTGGTCAGCCTATTTTATATAGGCTGTGCTATTTTATATAGATGTGCTTCTGTTGTACAGGAAAAGAAAACATTAATTTTATTTTAATGCTACTCTAATTTAAAAAATGCTACTTTGGGTTTTCTTTGGGTTTTCTCGTCTTAACTTTTAAAGCACTGCTCTGGAGGAAGATGTGGAAATACTGACCCATTTCATTAACCAACCTCCAAAATGGTTCTGTTTTCGCTCACACTGTGAGAGAGGAATCCCACCAAAACCAAGGGCTGAGAAAATTCTGACTCTAGGGTGGCTCTCAAAAAGTTAGGGTAGAGAATGTGAGGAATTGTTATTAGTGAAAACCATTCATCCACCCCCCCATACCGCCAAAGGACGACAAAGTCTAATGGCAATAGCATAGTTGAATGGCCTGGGTTTGAATTCTTACCCTGCTGCTAAGACCTGCGGCAAGTTCTTGGAGCCTTAGTTTCCCGATGTGACAGGAGTAACACCACAAGGCAAGTGTGAGGACTGCAGAATAGATGTATACAAAAAGCAACTATTCCAATGGTAGCTATTTCAAGCAAAATGTCATAAAACAGTCTAAACCTGGAGGGAGATGGCTATGACTTTCTCTTTAAAACCTGAAACTGTTTTTAGGATTCATTCATAATCTGCTGAGGATGGGGGTGGGGGGGAGGTGTCAATCAATATATTGGTTAAAATTACACATCCAGGAATGGCAGACTGAGGTGCTTTGGCAAATCCTCCCAAGAAAAGGCAATTCAAAAGCTACAGACTTGTCAAAACTAACCATTTCAGGACTCTGGAAATTAGCCAAAGACAAATTGAGAAGAGTTCATTCAAGAATCTCGGTAAGAACAGTGAGAGTCTGTAAGGTTTGGGCCTGGGGAACTCCAAGGACCTCCTACTCAGCCCTCTGCTCAATAGGAGGCTAGGTCGTTCTCATGCACTGCAGCTGTGAAAAAAGCTGTCACTACCGAAGTGGCTGACTTGGTTTGGAGTGGAATGGAGAAAAAACACACACTCCCTTGGTTGTTCACAGAAACAATATAATTTTTTTTGCCTTTTTTAAATTTTATTTTATTATTATTATTTTTTAAATGTGGGTAGCTCCCTGGATGGGAATCGAACCCAGGCCGCAGCGCTGACAGCATCGAAGGCTTGAGCCACTACACCACCAGGGAACTCCCAGAAACTATATTTTGACCAAGAAAAAAACACTCAAATTACTAAAATCAGAAATGAAAGATGTGTTTGGGACACTGCTACCAAATTTATAGAAATAAAGATTATAAAGGAATACTATGAATAATTGCATGCCAATAAATTAGGTAACAGAGATGAAATAGAAAAAAAAAAAGAAAACACCAATCACAGACATCTCCCCTTATCCATGGCGGGTGTGTTCCAAGATCCCCAGTGGGTGCCTGAAATTGTAGGTAGTACCAAACCCTATGTACGGGGTCCGGCAGAAGTAATGGGGGATCACGTATGGGACTCTCACACAAGAAAGACAGCAATTTGAACATTTGACATTTCACCTAAAATGTCAATATAGTGTGCTTGAGTGTGATATTGTTACAGAATCACATGCTTATGATTTTGTAATAAAAGATTTGGCACGGATCACCAGCTCATAAAAAGGGGGCATTATTTGTGCTAGACCCTGTATATTGTTTTTCCCTATACATGCATACCTATGATAGATTAATTTATAAATTAGTTCCAGTAAGAGATTAACAATAAAAACATTAGGAAAGTTATGACAATGTACAGAAATAAGTGATGTGAATGTGGCCTCTTGCAAAGCATCTTACTGTCCTCACACCTCCGCTTCTTGTGATACGATAAAATGCCTACATGATGAGATGGGAGTGAGGTGAGTGATACAGGCTTTGTGACTTAGAGCTACGCTACTATTGACCTTCTGACGACAGTAACAAGCACTTCATGGCTTCTCTTTAGCATATCTGAACTGCTTAATAAGGAAATGCAAATACAACCTCACAGCTGTTAGGACAGCTGGCATCAGAAAGGTAAGAACAAATGCTGGTGAGAATGTGGAGAAAGGGCACCCTTGTGCTCTGTTGGTGGGATTGCAACTTGGTATAGCCACTATGGAAAAGAGTATGTAGACTCCTCAAAAAATTAAACACAGAACTACCATATGATCCCCCAGTTCCACTTCTGGGTATTTATCTGTAGGAAATGAAAACTCTATGTCAAGGAGGTATACGAGGGCTGTCTGGAGAGTATCCAGCCATGTCATAAGAAAAATGGAGGCATTTATGGCTGAATTTTTTCCGGACAGCTCTTGTATGCACCCCCATGTTCATGGCAGTATTATTTCTAATAACCTGGAAATAATCTGAGTGTCCATCAACAGATGAATGGATCTCCACATCCTCACCAGCACGCACATGCACACGCGCACACACTTACACACACATAGGAATATTCAGCCTTAAAAAGGAGGAAATCATGCCTTGCTAAATAAGTTATATGGAATGACAAATATTGTGTCATCTCACTTATACTGGAATCTAAAAAAACAAAACAAAACTCATTAAAAATGGCAATTTGTGGTTACCAGAGACAGGAAGTAGAGGGAGGGGAAATTAGAGGAAGGTGGACAAAAGGTACAAACTTCCAGTTATAAGGTATATAAATACTAGGGATGTAATGTATAACATGATGACTACAGTTAACACTGCTGTATGGTATATATGAAAGTTGTTAAGAGAGTCAATACTAAGAGTTCTCACTACAGGAAAATCTTTTTTTTTTTTTTTTTTTTTGTATCTACATGAGATGATAGATATTAGGTAAACGTATTGTGGTAATAAGTCAAATCATTATGCTGTACACCTTAAATGTATACACTGTAACATAATATATTTTAATAAAACTGGAAAAAAATTTAAAGAAATCTAATACAAAGCTACAGTAATTAAAACATTATGATAGTGGCATAAAGACATATAGGCCAAAGGAATGGAATAGATAGTCCAGAAATAAACCTTTTTATATATGTATAGTCAAATGATTTTCAAGGCTGCTAACCTTTTAATGGAGAAAGGTCTTTTTCGTCAAATGGTGCTGGGAAAACTGGAAATTCATATACAAAAGAATGAAGTTGGACCCTTTACTAAAAATGGATCAAGGAACTAAAAATATAACCTAAAACAATGAAACTCCTAGAAAATGTAGGACAAAAGCTTCACGACATTGAATTTGGCAGTGATTTCATGGCTATGACAGCAAAGGCAACAAAGAGAAATAGACAAACTGGACTTTATGAAAATTTAAAAATTTTGTCCATTAAGAATCACTACCCACAGAGTACAAAGGTAACCGACAGAACTGAAGAAAATACTTAGAAATCACATATCTGATATGGGATCAATATTCAGGATATATGAGGGCTGTGTGGAACAAATCCAGCCACTGTCAATGTAACAAGAATGGTTACATGGCTGGATACTTTCCAGACAGCCCTCATACAGAGAACTACTAAACTCAACAACGAACAACCCCATTCAAAAATGGGCAAAGGACTTGAAAAGACATTTCTCCGAAGAAGATACATGAATGACCAAATAGCACATGAAAGAACACTTGATATCGCTAATCACTAGGGAAAAGAAAATCAAATCTACGATCAGATCACCACCACAATCCCATAAGGATGGCTACTATCAAAACCAGAAAACAGTAAGTGTTGACAAGGGTGTGGAGAAACTGGAACCACTCAGCACTGTTGGGAACATAAAATGGTGCAGCTGCTATGAAAAATGTGGCGGTTCCTCAAAAATAAAAAAAGTATTACCAAATGATCCAGCAATCCCACAATACCCAAGAGAATTGAAAGCAGGGTCTTGAGTAAGTGTTGTATACTCATGTTCATAGCAACATTATTCACAATAGCTAAAACATGGAAGCAACCCAAGTGTCCATGGATAAGCAAAATGTGGTATATACATATAATGGAATATTATTCAGCCTTAAAAAGGAGGGAAATTCTGCAATATGCTACAACATGGGGGAACCTTGAGAACATTACACTAAATAGAATCAGACAAAGACAAACACAAATACTGCATGAATACTTACAGGAGGTACTCAGAGTAGTCAAAATCATAAAGACAGAAAGTAGAATGGGGGTTGCCAGGATCTTAGGAGAGGGGAGAATGGGGAATTACTGTTTTATAGCTATAGAGTTTCAGATTTACAAGATGAAACAGGCAGTGATGACTGGCAGTGAGGGTTGCACAACAATGTGAATGTACTATGCTTAATGCCATTGAACTGTACCCTTAAAATGGTTAAGGTGATAAATTTCATGTTATGTGTATTTTAACGCGATAAAAAAAGAATTATTATGGAAGTACTAATATGTACATTATAACAAAAATCAAATAGAGACACATTAACAAATTAGCACCCCTCCCCCCATAGTACAAATAATTTAAGCTCCAATCAGGTAACACAGACATGCCATTAGCTTACACTGCTAAACCAGCATTTTTTGAGAGGGGTGAAAATCCCTTTATCAGAATGAAGATCATAATTACAATACTTCTGACTAGGATGCAATGTATAAAGCCCAGAACCTATTTTCCTTGCAGAAATGAAAGGAAAAAAATTAAAAACAAAGCGTTAAATTTAAGACAGATGTAGTGAAAGCCAAGGGGTGTCCTGGGGGCATGCAAGGCCACTGCTTAGGGGTTAGTAGACGGTCTATGTGTTTGCTTCCTGAAGCTTATGCCCAAACCTGATAGACTGAGGGGAAATAACTGTTAATAAAGCATTGGTAGAATGAGGCAGAAGATGAGGCAGAGGTAGTGATTACAAACCCTTTTACGTGCATTGCCTTCAACTTTAAACTTACAGTCACATAGGGAAAAGAGTTCTCATTCTGATTTTAGGGATTAAGAGACTTTTAGGACATAATCTGTCCAGTTCACCCAGCCCACTGAACCTTTCAACCCTGTCACCTGGGCATCATCCAATTTAGGTGACTCAGCACCCTTGTGACCACCCTCTCCCAGCACTGCCTGGGAAGGAGCAAGGATGCTGAGTCAGCTCCTTCTGAATGTGCGGTTGGGTCCAGCCAATGAACTGCGGATACGTCAATGATCATGAAACAGCACAACAGCTAACTCACCCCAAAACAGAAATTCCGAATCTGGCTGTGGCCCAGGGACTGTCAAAATTCCCAGGGACAGATTCTCTCACCACAACGGGAGATGTCTCACTACACAGTCAGAAAGCATTTGTTCAATGTATTAGTGTGGAAGATTATGGTCATCAACTAACTTTAAAGACCCCCTCTCATCTTTCTGAGAGTTGGGGTCCATATGAAAAACATCGTGGCTGCACAGACACCCCTTACTTTGCAGAACAGAGGTGCGTGTGGATGCCATTTACACACCTATTTGCCAACCAATTTGATGATACGGGCAATTAAGGCATTACGAAATTAATGAATTTCTGGTGCACAAGAAAAATACATAGGTTCGAAGTTTTAGTTCTTCCGCACTCCTGCACTTTGTTTTCTGTCACTCTGACTTCCACACTCCTCTTTAGGAACCCCTAACTGCCCGCTTTGCTCCGGGGAACACCATCCCACCGCGTCTCAAGATGCGATACCACTCGGCTGCAATACCACACTTCACCGGCAGATGCCGCAGCCCTAACACTTGACAGAGCCAACTTTCCAATCACCCAACCGGCGGCCATTTAGTGCCCGCAGCACACTTGCCAAGTTTTACGCTCGGCGCTTCAGGTTAACCCCGCACTGGCTGGGTAACGCGTGAGGATTCGATTAGTTAAATCGATTCAAGTGCTTTGAACAATGACTGAATTATAGTGTGAAACCATTACCAGTCCAAGGTGAGGTGGCAGAGACGGGCAGGAACTTGGGTCCACGGTAGCTGTCTCAGCAGGGAGGTTTGGACCCAGGACGTGCTTTCCATCCAGTTGGGGGCCTGGTCCTTTTTCCTGTCGTTTGCCACCACGCTGCTGCTGTGTCCAAGATGGAATGTGGAATTTGGTTCCTCTCCGGCAAAATTACGGTGGTGCTGGGAGTGGAGGAAGTGGGGTCACAGGGCGGGCCCAGGTCGGTGCGGCCACACCACCAGCTTGCCGCAGGGACTTTTAGAAGGCAGACGGCCGGGAGGTGACACGGTGGGGCGCAAGAGGTCGCGCTTCTACGGTCTAAACTGTACTCCAAGTTTCCTCTTTTGGCCTCCGGGCCTGCACTCCACATGCTCGGGAGACCTACCCCAGCACGTGAGGCGCCGGGCTTGGCCCGCCCACCGCCGGCTCAGGCGGAGCCCTCTGCAGCACCTGGGGCTGTGGCTGCACCGACGGGCTGCACCTGCCTGGGGCCCGCAGTTTCGGGGTCGGACTCCGCTGTACCCTTCGGGTGTGGCGGGCCGGGGGCGATCCCGGAGAGTGGGGTGCCCCAGTCCCGCGCGCGCAGCTAGGCAGGCACAGGCGGGGAACAGGGCCCTCGCGCTCCGGTCCGCACTTGACGCGGGGGCCTCGCGGCAGACGCGCGCGCGCTGGGAAGCGCCACGTGCTGGGGCCCCGAGAGGGCTGAGGCTGCGCCCGCAGTAGGCGCGCAGCGGTGAACCCACGTGCGGGCAACTCGGCCCCAGAGTCGGGCCGCCCCGCCCCCTCCCGGCGCTCTGCGCAGCCCAGACCGCTCCGAATCTCCCGGACCCGGAACCGCGAGGCGGCGCGCAGGCAGCCTAGGGCCGCCGAGAGGGGGCGGGGCGGCCGCCCGCATTGTTCCTCCCCGAGCGGCGGGCCCTCCCCTTCCCCAGCCCCGGGCGGGGCGCGGGGCCGCCGAAGCCGCGGAACGTGGGCTCGCGCCCCGCCTTTGTCTCCCGGGCGCGAGACGCCGTAGCCCCGCGCCCGCCGCTCCCTGCCAGAGCCGCTTTGTGCCGCGGGGCGCCGAGCCGGCGGGCGCAGCCTCAGCATGGACCTGACTGTCTCGGAGCTCATGGAGCTCTTCCTGCAGAGCCCGCTGGTGACCTGGGTGAGTGTTCCCGGCTCCCCGCCCCATTGTTGGTGCCGGCTCCTCTCCTGCCTGCCTGCTGTCGCCGCAAACCCGATTCGCTCGGGGCCCTGGGTAGTCCCGCGCCGCGGGGGACTCAGCAACTGTTCCGGGCCGGGTCCCAACTCAGGAGCCGGTGCTTCGGCTGCAGGACTCCGCGGCGCTTCCGGCCCGGCCAGGGGCTGAGCGGGTACACCTGTTCCCGCCGGGGTGCTGAGCTGGCGGCTCCGGAGCGGACGGGGTCGGAGTGGTCACCCCGGCCCCTGTGACTTGACCAATCAGGAAAAGGACCCACTCTCCCAAAATATCCGTGTCTAGGTTCTGAACTCCAGAGATCAGCGGGTGGATGGCGGGTGACGGGTGAGGATTGAGGGGTTCCGACTAGGAACGTGTACAGGCTGGGGTGGGCGCAGTGATTTCCGATGGACTTGACATGTGAGAAAAGTATTGAAAAGTCCCTTTTTGTTTTTGTCCCTCTCTGGGACGCTGGAGAAGAGTGGCGAGGAAGTTTTCCTGTTGCTGTCTCGCTTCTGCGACCTGGTATGGGGAGGGGAGAGAGGCCCTGGCAAAGGGTGGGCTTGGTACCTGCTGAAGCATGGGTGGGCGTTGGGTGACCCCCTCTGCTCACACGGGCCCTGCCTGCCTTTGCCCTGGAGAGCTTTAGACTGTGCTCCTGGGGGTGACCTTTTCTGCCTTTCTCTCCGCGTTTCACTCCCCACAGGTGAAAACTTTGGGCCCATTCGGAAGCGGCAACCAGGACAACCTGACTATGTACATGGATTTAGTGGATGGCATCTTTTTGAACCAAGTCATGTTGCAAATGTAAGTTATTTTCACGGAGGAGGGGAGAAAATGATGCTTCGGGAAGTTTAAGGTTGTAGAAATGGCAGGTGAGATTGCAATGGGGGGTTCTGTGCATGTGGGGCTTCTGACATCTCAGTTTTAAGTGCCTTTTCACCGCCAGGACTGTGAGTTGGCAGCGTGCTTGATGAGGGAAATTTGGAATTGAATGACTAATCCACATGGTGTAGGTAGAGCAATTAACTCCAAACTCAGGTACTTAGTTGTGGTTAGAACAATGAAATTAAAACAAAACAAGAACCACCACCACCACCACCAACCTTGGGGGACAAGGAACTGTAACGAACAGTGTCTGGTTACAGGAAGTGTCAGGGGTGGGTCCAGAGCATCCCGAGTGACAATAAAGTTTCACTCTAGGTTAGGATGCCTGTGTTTCTGCTCCCTTTCGTTTCATCTTCCATTCGCAGTGGCCCCATAGCAAGTGCACTTGACTAAGTCACTTCTCACGAACTGGATTTACAGTCACTGTGTTAGGAGAGGCACAGGGAGACAGAAGGCTCTGGTACCATTTGTCTCGGAGCATGCAGCCTAAACAGGGTATGGTGGAAGTTACACTTGCTCGCATGTGTGTCTGACCACATCCTTTCCTGTTGCTTGAGTTTCACAGAGCCTGTCTGATTGACAGCCTGCCACATGTAGGTGTTGGCTCCCACGGCTGCATTCTGTTTTTAACTCAGGAACTGCAGGGGACACATTGGAACTGCATGTCAGTATGATTCACAGGCACTTGAAAAAAGAAAAAACCGTCCTCAGGTTCTCTGGATCATCCCCGATGCTCACCTACTCACCTGCAGCTGGGCGAGTTGTCATCCTTGAGCAGAAACCCTTTTGCTAATGAGAATCACCTTCACTTGGTGGCCCAGGAAGGAGGAGGAGCAGTTAGCTTTGGCATATTCAGAAAGTGGTTTTAAATAGATTTACCTAAAAAGATGTGTTTTTAAGAATTTCCAGAGAACATTACTCCTTTTGTTTTAATGAGTCTTTGGTGTCAGGCTGTGGGAAAGACACTTTAGTCTTCATGGGGCTTTTTTTTAAGGGCATAACCAATCTCACCAGTCCTATGTTTGATTAGAGTCTAAAAAGGCACATCTGTTGTCAGCTTCGGTGGCACTTCTCCGAGAATATTGATGAAAGTGAGTTTTCCTGGGGCAGTCTCATGGCACAGTCAAGTTTCAGCAATGCTCCCCACCCCCAATTCTCTTAGACCCCGAAAATTACTGGGTTCCATTGGTGCAGCCACCAGTGAAACATCAGCCTGTCCTTACCCAAGCCCAAGGCTGTTTAATTTAAAAAACCAGCAGTATCCCCAGCCTTTTCATTCAGCTTTTCCACCCAGGCAGAGGGGAGAACAAAAGCCCTGGGACTGTTTCTCTTTCTCCCCTGACCTTTGGAATTCCTGAAGCGTTTACCACTTGCTTGTAAATCAGGAGAGCCTGTTGGACGGTCCTTTGAGAAATGCCAGCTCATCACTTCAGTGTGAAGGGCTTCTGCCCACCCCTTGACAACTTCAGATGTTAACTTTCTCCCCAGTGATATGCCAAGATAATCATTCTGGGAGTGCGAACTGATAAGTTTGCAGATAGTGAGGCCTCAAGCAGTGCTTCTGGCCAGAGTCAGGCCCAGCAAAGGGACACAGGGGAAGCTGTTTGGGTGGCTTCCCGGAACCAGGAAATCAAGGAGAGAGTGGTACCAGCAACACACACAGTTTTCTGATTGGGTGTTCAGACAACCCTGCTCCAGGTGATAGAAATTAGAACATTATTTAACCTCTGGAAGTGGGCGGGGATTGATGGGAAAAGGGGGCTCGGGAGCTTCTGGGGGTGGTAGAAATGTTCCGTATGTTGATGGGAGTGTGCTGCATTTTTCAAAACTCAAAACTCATCAAGCTGTAACTTATGACACATGCATTTTACTCCCTATAAAAATTTCCTCAATTAAAAAAGGGAAGAAAGTTCTAGCCCTGGTCCTGACAACCTAGATAGACAGCCTGGGTTCCAACTCAGGTCTTTTTCATAATAGTGCGTGATGCTGGGCACATCACTCATCACTTTGGTTTCCTCATCTATAAAATTGGAAGTGGCGGTTGTGAGGGTTAAGTGAGATGATAGGTTAGCATTTAGCACAGTGCCTGCCACTTAAAAGGTGTTAGTGTCCGTTACTTATGTACACACCATTTTCATTCAGAAAGAATTGGAGGAACCCCATAAAAGTTCTTTCTCTTTTTTCAGTCTCTTTCCTATATTCTTAGTCTCCTAGAGTACTGCATAATTCTTAGCATTAGCTCTCTCCTATTGGGATTTAAGGCAAAGCGGAGACCCTTTTTGTGGCCCCACATCTGACACTGTACTTAAGCTAAGCCTCTGTTTTCACTTCTACCACATGGAGAAATGTCTGGCTACCTAGCAGGTAAGTGATAAGGCTGTTCTGCTTTATCTCCCATGCATACTAATAGCTCCAACTCTGTGTTATTCACCTGTTTTGGTAAATTCTCCCCAACTTGGTAGGAAATGGCAGAGAGCAGTATGGAACTGGGTTGCTGGAGCTCAGATAAGAGGCTTGTCACCTGACACTTCAGAGCCATATGGAGGCTGGCTGGGGGTCATGTGACTGCACCTGGGCATTGTCTCTGGCAATTGAAGAAGGTTGGTCGTAGTCTCTTGGCCCTGGCCTGCCGGTGACATCAGTGCCTGGGAGCAGGAAAGCCCTGTGAGCTCAGCTTTCAGGGGAGGCCCAGGCCTAGAAGAATTCCTGAATGAAGTCTGACATTGAGTGGTGTGGATGGAGATGCATGGGAAAACTTGCTGAATAGCTCCTCTGTAAATGCAGAGCCTCTGGGTACCTGCTGGTACCCAAGGGAATACAAGGTGTCTGATTCACTGTGGACATGTTTTTCACTATCTCACAGGAAAATGATTTAAGAGCTTTGACTCTAGCATCAGGCAGACAAGTTCAAATTCCCCCTCTGCCACTTGCGAGTTCTAGTACTTGGTGCAAATTACTCTTTTAAGCCTCAATTTCCTGATCTTGAATGAGGAATGGTATTTTATAAATTTGGAGAGGATTAAGAAAGATTACGCAAATAGAAAATGCCCAACAAATGTTAGTCATCATCCTTGTTAGAATGAGGCCCAGAACTGGGTTTG
This sequence comes from Lyroderma lyra, assembly GCA_004026885.1. Taxonomy (NCBI): domain Eukaryota; kingdom Metazoa; phylum Chordata; class Mammalia; order Chiroptera; family Megadermatidae; genus Lyroderma; species Lyroderma lyra. Next base: position 113,229 of record PVJL010001231.1, on the reverse strand, counting down.
TGTGTATATGTGCCTGCGTGCATGTCCTTGTGAGAGTGGACACCTGATCTGACCCACACCAGAAGTCTTGATCGATTTCCTGCAGCAGGGGGAGGTGGGGGTCACGTGGGAGAGAGGCCTTCCATAACCATAGTTGGCTTTTGTGTCTGTTTGGTTCCTAGTGACCTCTCTTTATCCTGAGAGCCTTAGTTAAAGGAGGGAGCGTTAAGGATTGTGACATGTAGTCAATTACTCACACAGTAAATAGCGAGACTCCTCTGGGATGGTGTTTCAGTTGGCTGTTGCTCCCCAGAACTGGTGAGAACAAGAGCAGAGGTGATCAGAGGCTTTCCTGCTGTCACCTGACAGATGGATGCCCAGGTGGTGCCCCTGGGTTGGTGCAGTGGACGTCCATGGGTGTGCTGACACCCTCGGGCTCCGGCTCCTGGCACTTCCAAGTGGTCCCATCTCATCTAAGTGAAAGCTGGGACTACAGCAGCAGCAATACCGAGAAAGCCCTGTCTCTTCTCTTGAGTTCTGCTGTTTTAAGAAACACAATTGTCACTTTATGAAATTGCTTCTCATCTCTGAGGGTATCTACAGTCAAGGGAGAAAAATTGCACCTTTAAGCTAAATTATTTTGTAATGCTAGGTACATTTCTGTAGTTAAAAATGCCTTTGTGGTTTAAATTCTGAATGCCTCCTATTTCCAAATTATTATTAATCTCCACTGAACTGTTAATATTTATTTTTTCAGTAATGGATGGTTCTGAGAAACAGGTAATATGTAGATGGCTTGGCCAGATGCCACCACGGGGTGAGGACAGTAAGAAATGTTGTCACATGACAGTTGAAAAAAAGGTCCTCTGGTTGCCCCAAGGGACCCATGTGACTATTTTAGGGGATACAGGATGATTAAATAAAACCCATGGCTGAGTAGTGCATGGAATGTCAAGGGTTGTACCCACAGTGCAGTGTCGGGACTCACAGTGTACCTATCAAATATTTACTGAATGGTTGAGTTTTAAATACCATGTGTGTGTGCGTGTGTGTGTGTGCGCGCGCTTTAATTGTACTTCCAGTGACATTTGGAATGATTTCTATTTGTAGATGTTTTTCCTATTTGTCAGTTTTGTATTAATTACTGATTTTGAATGAGCTGAATGGCCATTGGGATTGATTTTCTTAATGCCCCAACTCTCCTTCCTGTGCTCAAGGGCGGGTTACTGAGGATGGAGGAAGAGGCCTCTCCTCTTCCTCCATACCAGTCCCAGGGGGAGGCTCAGCGCCCTCATCACAGGACTCGGGTGACAGACGAAACCGTGAAGACAACCCTCGCTTCAATTAGACATCCTTCCCAGTGTCTTGGGACAGCCTGTGGGGGGAGGGCTTTGTTGTGAAAAGCAGAGTGTGGTACTTGGAGTGGTGGCAGCTGAACTCGTCCTGTTGAGTCTGTTCTCTTCAGCTAGGAACACCTTTTTGGATACTGCAGGTTTTGAGAAACGTCCTGTGCATATACAGATGAATGAAATTACAAATCACTTGATTCAGATTTCTCGTTTCACCACAACAAAGCCTGACGTTCGCCTGAGACTGGAAAATAGAGGACACTTTGGGGGTTTGCCATGTGAATTATTTGTGTCTTTCCTCTTAGCATTTCTCATACGCTATGTTGTAATCCGTAAAGACTGATGATGTCAGTTTTTCAAGATAGATTTGTGTCCCAGGAATGTAAATCCATGGGCGGGACCAGCCCAAGCGCAATGAGGGTGACAGAGGAGAACCATGAAAAATGGAACGTTAATGATTTTTGGTGGTTTAAGTGTTTTTTTACCCCTTTTCTATCTTTTCTTTTTGAGAGGAGGGAACACTTAAATTTTACTGCCAACACATGAACTGCTCATCATTTGGGGTGGACTAATTTTACTATCTTTTCTTGATACTTAATGTATTTTTATTTGTTCAGCTTTTAATCTTAAAATATAATTTTGGGGACGTTTATTGGTTTTTATACTTGACATCCTTTTGGGTCTGTGTTGACAGTGGCAGTGGTTTGTGGGTGTGGCTAACGGGGAATGGAGATGACCTTGATGAAGGGCCGGTGGTGGTCTGGGGGCCGGGTGGGGGAGCAGGAAGGCGATGTATCTCATCTAAGGTCCGTGACTCAGGGGTGGCAGAATTAGGATTTGACTCGGGCGACACTCGGCACAGCCTCGCACTAGCCTAGGCTTGGAGAGGAGAAAGGACCTGATTGGGAGACACAATTTTTATTCTTGTGTTTCTGCCCCCAGAGATCCCAGGCCTACCAATCAGCGCATCAACAAGCACGTCAACAACGACGTGAACCTGCGCATTCAGAACCTGACCATCTTGGTGAGGAGCATTAAGACGTACTACCAGGTAAGGGCAGCTCCCTGTTCCCCTGGAGTTCTGCTGTGCACCTGGCAGTGTCATCACACCAGCAGCTTCCCCACAGGAGGCCAAGAGGAAAGGGGGTTCACATTTAGGAGTCTACCTGATGACTGCTTTGGTGCAAGTGTTTTTTCACTTGCCTCCTTTTTTTGGTGGAGGGGCATTGTGAGAAGGGTCAGTTATTGCATCGCTTTGCTTTGTGCAGTGGGTCACAGCTGTGGCCCCAAGGGCACAGTCGAACGGGGAATGGCTGGCATGGGCCCCGGGAGGGGCACCACGACAGGGTTCTTGTCCAAGGCTCCGTGAGCCATTGTACAGGAGCTGTCTGTGCAAAAGGCTGAGGGAGATAAGGGACCACAGAAGGGTGATGCTGGATCAAGTGTGTCACCGACGAGCCTGCAGCTTGCAGACAGGCACACTGGGTTCACAAGTGTCCACTTGTCAGGTGCTCAGCACAGCTCCTTAGCAGAGAGTCAGTGGGTCCGGCGGGAGGGCCTGCTGGGGAAGGGCTGTTAAAATACCCATCCCAGCCTTGGGAAGGTTGTGGAAGAATCTGGTGAAGATCATGATCTTTCTAGGGCCAGCATTGCTACAGTATGGACTTAAACCGTGCCCCGTAGAGCCCTGGTTTTCAAACTTTTTCTTAGTGGTGGAAAATTTCCCCCATGTGATTTTTCTTAAGAGCCCAGGTGAAGCCCTATGACTCTGATTGACTTCAGAGTTGGGGGACCCTCGTGCCCTGCTCAGCCCCCTCCTCTCCCTCCAGGGTATCTCTGTGGGTTCCTAGGACCCCCAGGGAACAAGGTTTGAGAACCACTGCTTAAGAACAAGGCCCTTCCAGATTCGCGCCAAGGTTTTACTGAGCCCGGGGCTGCTGTTTGCATCTGAGACCATTGCTAGCGCTCTGCTTCCTGGGCTGTAACTTAGTTTCGGTCCGGGGCTTGCGGGGCACATCCTTTCTGGCCTCCTGCAGTGGTTGTTGGTTCTGAGGTCAGCTCAGGGCCAGCTGGCTGAGCTGCCGAGGGGACTTGGTGGTGTGGTGTTGGGGTGGGGGCCCAGGTCCTGCCGAGGACTGGGGATGCTGAAGTCCTTACTGCTGACTCACTTTGAACTTGAAAAAGGATGGAGGGAGGGAGGGGACGGTGCCCTGGATTTTCTGAGGTGATTGTTTCCAGCCTCCTCCCATTGGGGTCGGGGTGCATGAGAGGGGGTTTGGAGTGCTTTGCCTGAGTCCCCAATTCACCAAGCCACTTGTGCTTATTCCAGAGGACTGTTGGTGGCACAGCACTGTGGACTCTGAGCAGCCTCTGGAGGCTTACAGCCAGGCCTGGCCTTTCTGTTCCAGAGGCCAGCTGTGATGAGGTGGGGCCGGGGGTCAGGGAGAGGCCTGGGGGAGCTGGGGCTGAGGGGCTGAGGAGGCTTCGTCTCCTTATCTGAGGGGACCCACACTCAGGGCCAGGTGTGCTGCGGGCACGTTCAGCTAATGCTTCCCTCTGATGGCCATGGGCAGGGGAAGCTGGGCAAAGGTGCTGGTACTGCCACTGAACTTGGGTCCAGGTGTGGAAGGGGCTGCTGGCTATTTGGTAGCAGGTGCTCAGGCCTGTCTCCTGGTCTGCAGGCGTCGTTCTGGTCAGCAGGTACTTTTGCTGCCGGGGGTGCAGATGGTGCTTACATTTAAGAGACGAGACGCCTCCCTCAGGCTGTGCGGTGGGAGTTGGGGAAGGCTTCTTGGAGGAAGTGACAACTGAGTGGTGTCTTGGTGGGCAGTTGGGTTTCCAGCTCTGGGGGGTTTATGGGAAGGAGAGGGGGGAAATGGTGCTGAGGCAGGGAAGGGCACAGAGGGACAAGACAGCTCTGCCTCCATCTCTCTCAGTCAGCACTTCTGACAGCTGCTTGGGTGAAGGCCTGTTTCACCGAGTTTCAGATGAATCAAAACCAGGGAAGTTGTCCACCTGAGAGACAGAAACACAGGAGTCAAAACAGGCTCCACAGGTGCGTGTCCCACCTCGTGGGTGGCCAGGAGAGATGGTAACCTGTCCCTGGAGGGAGGTGAAGGCTCAGGTGGAGGTCAGCAGCATGGAGCAGTCAGGCCCTGTGTGAGCTGTTGGCCAGGCACATGCAGTCGTCCAGTCTTGTTGGCCAAGCAGGTTGGACGCAGGTGACCAGCAGCTCGGATGGCTCAGCTTGCTGCTTTTTGGGGCACTGGATAGAGTTCCAGAAGACGGAACCATCACAGAAAGGAAAAGATGGCCAGTCCATTCTCGGGGTCCAGAAAGACGCACAGGGAGAAGGGGGGACCCTGTGTCCTTGTTCGGCTTCTGCGCTCGTGGCTCTCATAGTCAGCGTGGTGGCCTCGGCCCCGGGCGGCCCAGAGTCGGCACCTGCTGAGGGCCCGTGCTGAGGGCCACAGAGCCGCCCTGTCCCTCCGCCCTCCCGGAGGACACAGGCAGGACGCGTGCCATCGGGCTGACACAGGCTAGCTGTGGGCAGTATCATGCTGCGTGTTTTTTTTTTCCTTCTGGTTTATTGTAAAATAAAGTTATATTCTGGCCATGTAAGTATTTTGTGCCTTTTATTAAACAGCTGGAAAACAAACAAGTAGCAAGAAAGAAAGAACCACCCGTGATCCCACCACCCCGAGACAATCCCTGAACATTGTTAGCGTTTCCTTCCAGTCGTCGCATGAATGGTTTTTGTTTTTCGCCGTTGTGGTTGTGCCGTGTATACAATTGCATATCCTGCCTTTCCCCTCCCTCCTGACATTATAGCATACACGTAAGTGGTTGTTATTGTAAAGGGGCATTCAGGAAAGTTTTCCAAAAGAAGCACTGCCCAGTGTCGCCTTGTGAGGGCTGGGAATAGGAGAGACAGACGTCGGGCCTGGCCCTGCCTGGGGTGGCCAGGGAGGGTGAGGGGTCACCTCCAAGTAGAGTGCAACTCCCCTTCACCCGTGGCTTTTTGGTAGACACGCCAGGGTCACAGAATCCAGCCCTGGGTCTTACGTGCCAAGCAGCGGTTCTGCCGCCCTGGCTGTCCTCCTTCCTGGGGCACCGTGGGGTAGGGACAGTTAGGCAGGTGGGGCCGTCTCTTGAATAGCATGGGCTTGTTTCACAGGGAAACTCAAGGTTTGCCCCTGAAAACCTGTGCAGACAAAGGTCCTTGACCTCTTTTTGGGACAGAGGACAGATGGTGGGTGAAAGCCAGCATGGCCACGTTCAGTCTGACCGCTGGTGTCTCAGCCAGGGTCTCCGGCCTCCTCCTCACCTGCGGCTTGGACTTTTCGAGGGTCGGGGCCGGGAGTCAGCATTTGCAGAAGCACCCCCAGCTGTTTGCGTCTTACCATTGTTCACACAGCACTGGGACTTAGTGGCCTAGAGCGGTGGTTCTCATAGTGTGGGCCCCAGAGCAGTGTCCCCTGGGAACTTGTTAGAAATGCAGGTTGTCAGGCCCTTCCTGCGGCCTGCTGGGGGGTCCTACAATCTGTCCTCACAAGCCCTCCAGGTGATTCTGAGGCACCTTCAGGTGGGAGCCACTGGGTTAGAGAGCTCAGGTCTCAGCAGGTGACTCCTGTCCATCACGTACAACAGGCACGAATCTCACCTGCCCTGGAAGCCCTCTGAGGACAGAGTGACGTGATGGGGTAAGGGGGTCATGGAGGGGGTGACCGGGAAGGGACAGAGAAAACCAGGCTTGGACAGGCCTTGAGGAGAGCATCTGGTTCTACATTTTAAAGAAGAAAAGGCTGATCGGTCTGGGGGGTGGGGCACCAGCTCCAGGACAAGCACTCCCGCAGCTGGTGTGTGCTGCATGGTGAGGACAAGCCTGCACTAGAACGGCAGGCTGCCTCGCCCTGCTGGTGCTTAGCTCTGACCCTGGTGTCACCGCATGGTGCTTGTTTCACTCCCTCAACAGCAGAGCTCTTTTACATCTGAGTCTTTTTTTTTTTTTTTAATTAAATTTTGGATTTATAGAATGGTTCAATTTTTTCCATTCAGAGCTTGGAGTATTTACATTAAATGCAAGTTCATTTGATTGTGAAGACAATAGGAAAATAAGATTTGTGTCACAAAAAAACCCCTGTGCAACGGATAGCTGACACGTGTTTATGCTTCGCGTGTTGTGCTTGGTGTCCCCCTGCCACTCCCTGCCCTAGACACCTGTGGTCTTGCTCCTCCCGACAGCGAGGACCTGCTTGTCACATGAAGTAGCTGAGGATCCCTGCCTTCATGGTGGCGGGCGGCCCTGCACACAGCAGCCTGGATGTAGTCCCCGTGTCTTGATGGAGACGTACATCTTTGTGGTCAAGTCCACATGTGGATGGCTGTCTGTCCTGAAATCAGGACCTGTAGGACTGACTTTGATGAGAAGTTTGCTGAGGTTCCTCAAACTCCTCCCCTCTGACCACGCACTGGGACTGGCTGTGTCCCTTCTCAGGGCCTCCTGAGTCCTTATCTGTCAAGAAGGGGATGGGCCCTCATGGGCCTGAAGTGCCACTGTCGTGTGATGACCAGAGATGACCAAGGTTAGGAGTTAAGGTCACCTTGAGGAAGCTTTATGAGTTCCATGGACTCGTTCCTTCTGACTTCTGGTCCCCCACCACAGTCAGGAGTCCCGACAGACCCACAATATTATTCTTTACCTCAGAAGAAATGTTCTGGGATTACCTTTTCTTCCGTTAATCTCTTTTCTCCTTTATTGCTTTGAAAATTCAAAAGTACAACAGTACAAATGGTTATAATGAACACCCATGTATCTGTTGTTCAAAGTAAATATGAGCACATGTGAATATTTTTTGTATTTGCTTCAGACATTTTTTTTCCTTAAGAAATAACATTTTTCTGATAGAAGTCCCCAGCGTACCTCCACTGAGTCCAATTACCCATCCCTCCCTCCCCGGAGATAACCCATGTCATTAATTTGCTGGGTATTCAGCTCACGTTTTTATACTCTTGCTGTGTGTGTGCATGCGTGTGTATGTGCACACGTGTGTGTGTGCGCGCGCGTGCGCATGTACACAAACATTGCCTTGTGTGGGATCTTTAGATAAAACTGGCCTACGTTACCCATGCCTTTTTCCTACTCAGCTCTGTTTTTGAGATCCATCAGCTGTCTTTGGCAGCTATATTAGAAAAGCATGGGCTGACTACTAGAAATTAGAATTATTTTTAGCACTGCTCATGCTCGGTTTGAAAAATGAAAGATTTGTCAAAGGTAAGAATAGTAGGAAATGTATATTTGACATTGTTGGTGTGAACAGAGTTAACTCACATAGCTCTCTGTGTCATTCGTGTGGTCTGTAGGGTTTAAAGTGAAGTGTCCTTAGGTGGGTGTGACCTGCTTTGATGGTTAGGGACAATATTCAAGGAGCTTATAGTCCGCTCAGGCCACATCTGCAGGTACCACTGTAATTTGCTTTATGAATAATGCATTGTATTGAATTTGCAAAGGAGAAATTACTTGCTCTACTTCTGACTTTAAAGGTTAAAGAGGAGGGCTGTGAGATGAACACTCTTAGTTTTGTAGCTTATTGTCTACGTTCTGAAGAAATTAAAAGTAAGCTTTTTGATTACTTTTAAAAGTATTATTTGAATGCAGATTAGGAAATATGAAGAAAATTAAATTCCACTGTCTCACCGCCTATGGATACACGGTTGTTAACGTTTTGGTATTTATGCTTCCCCACTTTTCCTTTGTGTATGTTTCAAGGTGTGATCACCTCATTCACTACCTGTAACCTTTCTCTCCACCCACTGTGTAGTGAGCATTTTCCCATGTCATCAAGTATGCTCTCATGACAAGGACTTCGGTGTCCACGTGGCATTTCATCGTGCGGCTCCACCGCTATTGTTGATACTCTTATTTCTGTCTCAATTATAAACAGTGTCACCGTGAACGTACTTGGTACACAAATCTTTCAACAGCTGATTTTATTTCCTTAGGATAAGTTCCTAGCATGGAACTCCTGGGCCAAAGGGCATGAATACTTGAGGGACTTTGGCTGCTTATTGCTCAGATTGCCTTTTTTACAGGCCTTTAGATTTTCTTTGCTGGGTTGCCTCTTTGTACCCTTGTGACAGTAGCTGTTGGAGTGCAGGGTTCTGCATTGCTGTTGAACACTGATTTCTGTGTTTCTGTCGTGCGGGCGAAGGTCTGAGATTGTTGTCACTAGACGTCTGGGCAAACTTCTTTGTGTTGGAGAATCGGTGGGCACTGCTCTGCAACCTGCAGCAGGAGCCGCAGGTGACTGCGGGTGGGGAGAGAGCACGCCCAAGAGATGGGGGGTCCAGGCCCAGGACCGGGGCCTTCGTCATGGAGGCCCCGCACCCTGTGCCTGTATCAGCAGTGGGAGCCCTTTGTCTATTGTGAACTTGACCCAGGAGCTTACCAGCTTCCCTGTGAGTGTTCACTTCCAGTCTGAAGTTCAAGAGAGAACCTTCCCGACTCTGGGGAAGTGAGCATGGACGCCAGTGGTCTGCCTGGGCGCCTCCTTTACTCTGTCCTTTGTCTGGCTTCCTGTGTCTCCCTGTCCCCCCCACCCCGCCCCACCTCCCCATTCTCCCTCATTAGAGATGCAGTGTGGGAAGAGGAAGCTCCTGTGGTGGAGAGAGGTGGGTGCGATCACCCAGGATCACCCGGGGTCACCCGGGATCAGCGGTTCTTTTTTGCTTTCTGTCTCTTTCTTCTTAAGGCTGTTTTCCTGCCTGAGATGCTCACATCCAGTGGGGTGGGGGAGAGGGCAGGTGAACCAAGCACAGTAACATAGGACATGGGGACCTCACCGGACGTAGGGGGAGTCCCCCAGCCCAGGAAGGGTGAAGCTCATGGGGAGCTTTCTGAAGCAGGTGACCTGAGTCTTAAAGGATTGGCAAAGAGCTAGACTGGTGGAAAAAGGGGTGCATGGGGGTGTCCTGGGAGTGGAACAGCGTCTGCAAAACTATGGAGACAGAAAACAGCCTGAGGACTGATGAAGCCACTTTAGAGTTGCTGCCTGAGGTTGGGGTGTGTGGGGAGTGGTGACTCGTGAGGCTGGAAAGATGAGGTTTTTGGGGGCGGATGCCGAGTTAACGATTTGAACTTCATCCTGAAGCCCTCGGGAGTCCTTGGAGAACTTCGAAAAGGCAAAGTTAAAAAAGAAAACTTAACACTCGTACAGAGAATGGGTTATGTCAGGAGGGAGTAGGGACTCGGGGCCGGGCCGGTTGTGGGGGCCTGGACCAAGGCTGGGGCACAGGAGAGGGGGTCGAGTTCAGAGAGGTATCGGCCACTTGAGGCCATGGACAGCAGCATGCTCAGTGCCCCACCTGAGTGAGCATCAGGGGGTGGCGGGTGGGTATGCCACTCCCAGGTCCAGGAAGGCTGGCCTGTACTGCTTACCCCCCCCCACCCGCCCCCCGCCGCCGCTTCAGGGCAGAGCCCCGAGGGGCCAAGTGGTAGTGGCTCTGGTCAGCCGGACAGAGGCCTCGGCGGCGGTGGGGGGGGGGGCGGCGCGCAGCCACATTCAGAGCAACAAGAATGCTTTTCCACACTAAACAGACGGTGTTGACTCCTGACTGTGAGGCCTCCCTGTCCTGTTGGCCAGGGCTGGCGCACACGGGACTCAGGACAGCGGGTCATGTCCTGCATGGTCCCTAACCTTTCTAGAGGCAGGCTTTGTTTCTTCAAGGCAGGACACTGCCAGCTGGACCTGGTTTCCTTTCTGTCTGTCTGTCTGTCTGTCTGTCTGTCTCTCTCTCAGAGAAAAAGCTGTTGAGGCATGTTGAATGGCAACCAGAGACTTTGGGACTCAGCCCTGTGCCCCCAGTCAGAAGGTTGGGAGAAAATGATGGAGTGCCTCCTGTGCGCCAGGAGCCGCGCTAGGAGCTTTCTAGTCCTTGTGAGGAGGAAGTTGCTGTCCCACGTTGCGGAGTAGGAGAGTGAGGCTCATGGAGTCAGATAAGGAAACAGGCCCAGAGAGCTTGCATGTGATCCTGGTCCGTCTTCTTAAACACCACGCTTTCTCGTCAGTCATGGAGGGAGGCAGCTTGCTGCCACCCTGTCAGGGTTGGCGGGAACTGCCCTGCCACCAGGGTGGGATGCTTCCGGAGGCTCTCCTGCTCGGGCCCCTCCTTGTTAACCAGATTTCACATCCCCAGAGGAGGGGACTGGATTGCTTCAGGCCCCGCGGAAACCAGCACTTCCTAGGTTGGGCAGTGGGTGGGACCAAGGGAGCAGTTTGCCCAGACTTTACCCTGCACCCCCAGAGCAGCAGGAAGCCCAGAACCCGGCCAGTTGCAGGGGTTGGGGAGGGGTGGAAGGTGGGTCTGATGTAATTAGCGGAGCTGGAATTCGGCCAGGCCATGGAGGCTTAAAGCAAGCGGATGAGGGACGGGGAGAGGGTGTGTGTGGACATAGTCTTTCTGGTGACTGTGGGCTTGTCCTCCTGGCCTTGAGTCCAGGCCGTGAATTGCTGGGGTTCCCTGTCTGTCCCTGAACTGCCACTCTCTCCTGTCTTAATAGAAAGGAAGCAGTTCTTAGCTCTGGAGTCATACCTTTTGTTCCCAGGGTGCCACTGAGGTCCCTGTAGGCTGCCACCTCACTTCGGTCAGCTCTGCACAGGCTGACCTTCAGAAGCCTAGTACACAGTTAGCCCAAAGAGCTCCTAGAACCTTCCCATTGACAAGTCTGGACGTCCTCATGTTTCTGATACGCGTTCTCTCAGCATGTATTTATTTTCACCCATCACTCAAGTTTTCTCTTAATTGGCGGCCATTCATTTGAAAAGTGTGTTTTTGAGCCCTGCCCGGAAGGTTCTACGGGTTCCTGCACAGCAGAGCCGTACAGAGCTGTGTCTGGGGTGGGAAGCGGGGCAGTCTCCCCGCCATCGGGCCGGAGGTCTGAGTTTGTGCTTGCAGCGGAATGTTAGCTCAAAGCTGCGCTGCTTTTCGATGGCGCCCCTTGCCTCGGTCGCAGTTGGGTCCTATTCATGCGTGCTCGGACCATGCTGGTGAGCGGCGGGGTCTGTGGGCACCAGGACTGCCGGGGCGTGCGGTGAGCACACAGTGACTTTGCCGTGCTCTCAACACCAGGAGGGGCGGCCGTGGCTAGAGGTACCAGCTCTGCTTGCAATGAAAAGCAGGAAAATGGATTTCCCAAGTTTTTAAAAAGAAAAACCGTCTCCTGCTCGCTGTGAGTTTTGGCGTTAAATGCCAAGCTCAGCGTGTTTGAGGTTCTAACTGGTTTGTCAGAGGTTGTCTTGGAAGAGCGTGCCTGGGCAGGCTCTGCCCTCCCTGAAGCTGGCTGTGTGGCTCCCGCCCAGGGCTAATAACAGTGCTTGTGATTCAGCGGTTCCTTTTGGAGAGGCTGAGTTTGTCTGCTACCTTGCTGTGGCATTCGGGGCCTCGGTCCTCGACGATGTAATTTCAGTCCTAGTTTTGTAGCAATGAGGCTGAGGACATGCTTGTCTTAAACGGGTGGGTTCAGCCAGAACTATAGGGGTGTTGAAGAGGCCACCCACTAAGCCCCAGTTCTCAGTGTGTTGGGGAGATGGAGGTTTCAGAAGGGTATTAAGACTGCCAGCTGTACACTGCAGGGGTTCCCTTGGTTTGGGATTGGGTTTCAGGAGGTTAAGAGGAGAAGGATGGTGTTCTAAATATTAGGGTCACCCTCCATGGGAAGAGATGGGATGCAGTGCATTTTGGGGTAGGGGTAAGCCCCCCATTGACTTCCATCACCTGCCACCCAGGCAGCCCTGGCATTGGCTCCTGAGGCCATAGTTGGGTTTGCTTTCTCAGCTGGGGGTAGGAGCTTTGCCTCTGCCCAGGGAGTGAGCCAGCTCTGTGGAGTGGCCAGGAAGGCAGAGCTGGGGTGGAGGGGAGTAGGGGGAAAACAAGATGGGAAGTGGGAGGGCAGAAACAAGGGTGAGCTCCTCTGCTGTGTCAAGTGAGGTCCTTTAATTCTTTCACACAGTCTAGAAGGTTGTGTGTCACTGTTACTAGCAGGATGACTTACAGCGCATGATTTAACTTTGCCTAGAAAATGTGGGTAATACTGTGTCATAGGCTGTGAGGCTCCAAAGAAATAAGGCCAAGTGTCTCGGGTCAGTGCACACGGTTGTGGTGCTCACGCCCCTGGCCGAGTCTGCAGGGCTGCTCTGCTTAGTCTGGATTTTGCATAGGGAGGGCCGGAGGGCTCGGGAAGCACAAATCCAAGCACAAATAAAGAGTAAGAAAAGCAACCCCAAGCCTGTGTCCGCAGAGGCAGGAAGGAGCAGCGTGGGATCCTCTGAGGTCGCCACTCCGATCGTGGCCTTGGGTGACTTGGTCTCCAACTCATAGCGACAGCCGCGGGAGCTGTAGGGAGGCTCATGCTGGTGGTAAGGGTGGGCTGCCCCCTTCTAACAGAGGGGGTTGTGGGCAGCTGTGCTTCGTCCACTTATCGGTGAGCAGGGTATGGAAGGGCCCTCGCGGGAGTTGCGCGCTCTGGGTCGTTTGGGTCCGGTGCCTGTGCACGTGTGTGCGTGACGTCCACCCTCCGCGTTTTTGTCGTGCATGAGCTTTCTGTCGTCAGCTGTGTGCTCACAGTGTCGTGAGTGTCTCGGGCATATTACCTCTTAGAGGCCTTTGTGTGCTACTAGTAATGAAACTCCTTCAAAGCAGGCACTGTGTGTTTGTCTGGGTTTCTCTCTCACCGTCTCCTGTCAGCGTCTGTTAGTGACAAGATACAGGACAATAGCCGCCATGAATCAGTAGAGTAAGTCGTTCAGAGACTAAGTCATTACATTCAGAAAACAACACATGGTTGTCCTGGACCTGGGCCCGGGATTCATCTCTAGGCTACAGTGACCCTACAAAGGTCCCTGACCCCAATGCCTTTTGTGGACTGTTGAGTAATTGGAAGACAGGGCTTGCTTTATTCATCCTGTGTCCCTTGAGTACCTGCCACATTACCAGACACTCAGGACGTGACTGTGAAGGGGGTCAGTGGGGCATAGCAGGACGGAGCTTCTGTGGAGGGGGGCTGGAGCCCTTGAGTCCCACCTTAGAGGGCCCCCCGCTGCCTTTATGCGCCCTGCCGGATGTGCTGCTTGCTTTGTTGACGGAGATGCCATATGTCAGGTACCCAGTCGGCCCTGGGGGGGTGGAAAGCAAGTTGATTGTTTTCACCTTTGTCTAGCCAGCTTGGCTCCCTTGAGCTTTCTAATGTTTAGGCTTAAGGACTTTAGAACTTTAAAAATAAATGCCTCCTTTCCAAAGCACAGCCACTAAGCAGGCCCGCCCTCTTGTTCTGGTAGCCGGGCAGCATAGTTTATTTCCTGTTAAATGGTGGGACTGGGGCTGCTGGGGGTATCAGAAACTCTGAAGCAGTTTTGGTGCTTCTTGTGCTGAGTTGGTCGTCTGCCTCTTCCCTCATGCCCCTCCGGTTGTCGGGGTGCGCATGTTACAGAGTAGAGCCTACAAAGTGGGGGTTTCCCGTGGAAATGGACTAGGTCACAGCTGTGGCTGTTCCGAGTCTGAGACGCCCGAAGGAAGAAGGGCTGGGCCTTCCCAGGGTGTCCGGCCTCGTTGGCCGCCTGGGGCAGTTAGTCCCGAACAGCGCCTGCCGACTTTCCGAGGAACGCAGGTGGGGCCGGGCTGCGGGTTACCTGGGAGGCCGGAGGTGCTCACATCTATCCTGCTCACCTGCCATGACCTTGGTTCCTTCCTCTGGGGAGACCGTGTGAACCCCTCTCAGCCTGCCTTTACCAAGTCTGCCCCTCGCCCGACTCCCCAGGGGCCTCAGGACAGTGTCCTCCTGTCTGTCCTTCAGGCAGCGGGCCTCCCCAGGGGCTCCTCATTTCCTCTGCACCCATCAGACTCCCCCAACCCCCGTGTGGCCTGACCGCTCCCAGCCGGTTCCTTCGTCAAGTGGGGCTGATCACTGGACTCAACTCGCTGGGTTGTGACAGCTCAGAGAGAGAGTGCATGTGACGCACTCAGCATGGTGCCCATCCCAGAGCTGCAGTCTGGTGGGCACAGAGGTTCTTGTCGCTCTCTTCACTCAGGCATCTTGCCTGGCACTTTCTCCTCCTAGTAGCCTTGATCCTTGTCGGCCTCTGTGGAGCCCGTGCAAACGCTCTGAACCCCGAGGTGGATTATTTTTACTACCATCACATCTTCCTGCGCTCCCCTACTTTCTCTGTGTCCCGCCCCAGCCTGCAGGCTTCTCAGGGCAGGAACTGGTGGGCTGCCTCCGCCAACTCCAGGGTCTAGGAGCTGCCCTCATACTTGCTGTTACTTTACTGGTAGTCCCCTGCAGTGTGCTGGCCGGACCACACCTCCAACCCTTCCCCGGAGCCTGGCACCAGGCTGAGCACCCCCCAGGGCAGGTTGACGAGATGGGCCGCCCTCTGATGTCCCTATTTACGCCCTCTGATGTCCCTATTTAATGAATGCATTGCCTGTCGTGAAACTCTGGGTCTATATTGACCCTGGGGTTCAAAGGGTGGGGTACATTGATTTCTAAAGGCAAAGCCACTTTGTCGAGGCTCTTAATTTCCTCCTCTTAAAGTCAAACAGCCTCTTTAAACTGAAAGTAATTGGCAGTGTGACCAGTGAAGCCTTCCTCCTTCCATTTTTCCCTTTGAAAGGATTCTCTCCTAGTTCTGACTGAGGTCATCTCCCCTGCTCTGCGGGGTGGAAGTCAGGACCTCAGAGCTCCATGTCCATACCCACCTCCACCTCCAAATTGACTGGGCTGGGGTTTGGGGGGAAGGGTACATGGTAGGAAAGGGCACAAAGTCCAAGATTATACATCAGGCAGTTAAACTCCTGAGTCCATTTGAAGGCCTCGTAGGGACACTTTCAGAAAGGGAAGCCTGAACCGCTGGAGAGAGCCAGGTGGGTGGGACCAGGGTTGACTGGGAGCAGCTGTTGTGAGGCTCCCCGAGGGTTGGGAGCGGCCAGGTGGAGTTGGGAGGTGGAATTCATGATATGACTTTGAAATGAGGTAGGAGTTAAGTTTGTGAACTTGCCACTGTGCACTTACGTTGGCAGCACTGTACAGACAACTCGAGAAGGTGTCATAACTTTGGCCTGTCTGTGTCTCACAGCTGTGTTCATGTTGGCATGTGGTGGTGTCTTGTAGAGTGGCATTCATTATTGTTGTTGGGTGTTTCTGAGAATGCCGGGGCTTGAATTAGAGCAACGAACAAGCATTACATTTCTTGTTAAACTTGGCAAGAATGGAAGTGAAATCAGGGACATGTTAGTCCAAGTTTATGGGGATAAAATGCCATGGAAAAAACGGCAGTGTACAAATGGGTTAAACGTTTTTCTGATGGGAGAGAAAGCATCACTGATGAAGAGAGGTCAGGGCGGCCAGTAATGAGCAGAACTGATGAAAACATTTCAAAAAGTCCTCAGATTTGTGTCAAAATCATCGCTGTGAGAAGCATAACAGACCACTTAAAAACATTGATAGGGAAACAGGAAAACCTTAACTGAAAACTTTGGCATGAGAAAGGTGAGTGCAAAAATGGTCCCAAAGGAGCTCACTGATGAACAAAAGTAAAGGACAGTCCAAATTTGCCAAGACCTATTGGAGAGGCAAGACGGTGTTTGGGGCCTTGTTATCACTGGTGATGAAACATGGGGGTACCAATACGACCCTGAGACAAAGCATCAAAGTGCACAATGGAAGTCAGCTAATTCTTCACAATCAAAAATGTTCCATCAGTCCAATTCAAGAGTCCAAATGATGTTGCTAAACTTTTTGTTCATTATGAATTTGTACCAACTGGATAAGCAGTCAGCCGCGTTTACTATTTGGAAGTGCTGAAAAGGCTGCGTGAAAAAGTTAGACGAAGATGACCTGAGCTTTTTGCCAAGAACTCGTGCCTCTTGCATCATGACGATGCACCAGCTCACACAGCACTGTGTGAGGGAGCTCTCAGCCAGCACACAAATAACTATATTGGAACACCCTCCCTAACTCACCTGATCTGGCCTCCAGTGACTTTTTTTTTTTCTTAAAGATAAAGGAAATATTGAAAGGAAGGCAATTTAATGACATTCAGCACATCAGAGGTCATACAATGACAGCTCTGATGGTCATTCTAGAAAAAGAGTTCTGAAATTTCTTTGAAAGGTAGACTAGGCACTGGCATCGATGAATAGCTTCCTAAGGGGAGTACTTCGAAGGTGACTGCAGTGATATTCAGCAACGAGGTATGTAGCACTTTTTCTAGAATGAGTTTGTAAGCTTAATTGTCCAACCTCGAATGTTCAGATTTGGTTGGAAATAGTCAGAGGGCATGAGGGGTAACCTGACTTTAAACTCCATAGTAGACTAAAAATGAAAAACATACAAAGGACTGTGGTATGCTCAGGAAATCTAACTTTTACTCTTTTAGGAAGCTGCCTGATTTTAGAAATCATCTTTGACTTTTAAAAGCAAAGCACAACACCCACATTCATAGCAGCATTATTCATAAAACCTAAAAAGTAGAAGCATCCAAGTGTCCATCAGTGGGTGAATGGATTAACGAAATGTGGTGTAGGAGTATGTACACAGTGGAATGTTATTCAGCCTTGAAGGAAATTTTGCCCCGCTCTGTCATGGATGAACCTTGAGTATACCATGCAAAGGGCAATGAACCAGTCACAAAAAGACAAATACGGTGCGAGTCCACTTATATGAGGGATCTAGAGTAGTCCAAACCATAGAAGCAGAAGTAGAATTAGGAGTTACCAGGGGCCAAGGGAAAGGGTAGAGGGAACGGGGAGTCTCTGTTTAACCTGTGAAAACCAGAGTTTGGTTTTGCAAGATGAAAAGAATTCTGGAGATTGGTACAGTAATGTGAATGTACTTAACACACTGAACTTTACACTTACGGTTGGTTGGATGGTGAATGTTACTGTGTATTTGTGTGGTTTCATGTTACGTGGATCCTGCCAAAGTTTTACAGAAAGAGGACTGAATTCACCCTTTCTTTCTGGAGGGCCCTGCCCTCTTCACTCTCTGGTTCAGACAGGTGACCTGTGACTCAGGCAAAGGAAGTAGGGTGTTTCCACTCTGTTCTCTGGGGTTTTTGTTTGTTTTTAACTCATTTAGGCTCTGGAAATCCTGTCATAGAATGAGACCAGCTGTTGGCTCTTTGCATGAGGTACCTGGAAGGGGTTTTGGTGGAAGCTTCAGGAGGACATGGCAGGTTTAGCTGTGGGCTTTACCTCCTCGGGTCCGGCAATGTGGATTTGGAACAGCCAGTTAGAAAAACGGGAGGTTCCAGATGAGCGCTCTGGGGGAACCTTTACGTGACACCCCCAAGGCTTTCCGTAGTGCGGAGGGGGCTTCAGTTCACAGTGCTACCTCTGGGATGCCAGCTGTGTCATTTCTGCATTTAGCATAGAGTGTGTGCCATGCTTTAAGTGTTGCACTGAGTTAGACGGGTTCCTACCCTGTGAAATATGGTAATGAGATGGAGATGCTGAGAGCATAAATTAAGAGGGTGGAAGGTTTTTATGGAACATATGGCTATGTGCCAGACACTGGCCTCAAATATTTTCTAGAGGAATGAAGAGGGCATCTAATAAGAATGTCCGTGATGTTAATCGTAAAGGTCGGAACCCAGGCCCCAGCATTGGCTAAGTGACGGTGCCTGGCTAGCTGAGCTGGGTCAGCCAGCAGTGTTCCACCCCACCCCCGCCTCCTCCTTCTCGTGTTTGTTTTAAAGGAAAAACCTTTTCCCTTGGAGTCAGCATCAGGGTTTTTCCACATCGAAGCTGTTAATCTTCAGTCCCGGCAGCCAGGAGACTCCTGTGGAAGATGGATATCCAAGGATGTGAGGCCTTTTTAGAAGTTTTTGCTTAAATCAAACCAGGATTAAACTGTCAGGCTCGGAAGCATCCCTTTCCCCTTGAAGGCTCATGGGTCTAGGTCAGTGACTTCAGCTTTGAACTTGGAATCATATCTGTCTGGAAGAACTGTTGCTGACTCCCCTGAGGAAGCTGGGAAGGGGGAGGAGGAAGGTGGGAGCAGAGGTCAGGGCACAGCTCTACTGGTTCCCACTTGAGTGTCTGGACAGGGAGGGAGGTGGGTGGAGCTATTTTTTTCTTTCTCACCTTACCTGCCCCCACCTGGCCTGGAAAGGCCCCATTCCACTTGGCCCTTGGCTGCTGAGGCCTCAAAATGACTAATTTGACCCTGATCGGGTGGAGGGAGGACAGGTGTACCTCAGTTTCCTTGGTCTGGCCCTGCTCTGGAGGCCAGCCCGACTGCCTGCCGTGGGCTGGGGAGCCGTCACTGGGGGAGCAGTGCTTTTCCTTCGGGGCCTGAGCCTTTCCGCCTGAAGGGAAGCTTGGCGCACTGCGCAGAATCAGGAGCCTGTGTGCTTTCTTTTCCACCTTCTATTTTTATCACAGAAATGATAGTAATCAGAATAAATCTTTGATAGAAAGACAGAGACAGATGTTCCCCCACTGTCCTGCCACCTCAGCACATTAAAGTGTTCGTAGTTCACTGTCCTTCTGAGCCTGTGGCCCTTCCCTGGGAAGGGAATCTGTGGCTTTCGTGGGGACAGCTGAGGGCTATTAATACCCCCAGGAAGTCCTTCATAGCAGCCCAAGGGGGCGGAGTCAACCTCGCTCTCCCCAAGGGCACTTCTGAGGCCCAGCCCACTGCGAGAACAGCCCTCTGTCTTTATTTGGTTGAAACGTCCTGTGTTGGAGTGTGGCGACCCTTTTTTGGTCATTTTCTGTGTTTCACCAGGGCCTCACAGCTTGCCATGTGTGTTTTTTGTTTACAGACCAGTTTGCGCGCTTTCCATGAGCATCTGAGCTAAGCCCTGAGCAGCGGACACAGTTGTGGTCTGTTCTTTGAAGCTGTGGCCGCTCGTATCCAATAGGCAAGACTGAGTCCCTCAGCTAGGACCTAGAGTTTCTGTGACAGAAAGTGACAGACACCTTAGCCCCGTGGTGTTTGCAGAGCAGGCGCTGCCTGGATCTCAGAGAGTCAGCACAGGAGTGATGGAGAGTCAGGCTGTGGAAATAGAGTGCTCAGACACACGCGGCAGTGGTCAGCCCCGGAGTGTGGTTCCTACAATGCGTGCTGCCCCAGGGTCTCTGGGGACAGACACACTGGAGCCATGAATATGACCAAGGCCCCTTTGCGGGACCTCCCTGGGCAGGAGACCAGGTGTAGTCTTTCAGGTGCTCCCCTGAGCAGCACAGGTCTTTGAACCTGACTGGCTTGTCATAGAGCCTCCAACAATAAGACAAGAAAAGATATTCTGTTTTTAGAGACCTTGGAGGTTGTTTTTACGTGAGCTTATTGCTCCTGTTGGTTGTCACAGGGTGTAATTACCTTGTTTTAAGCCTCAGCCATCCAGAGAGGTTGTTCCAGAATGTCATGTACTTCTCATTGAACCCCTTCCCCTTGTAAGGCCTTTGCAGAAAACCCTGGGTGCTCCTTGTCCCCTAGTCATCCACCAGCTCCAGGCTGGCAGCCTCTCAGAAGTCCTGCCCTGCGCTAAGCGCCTCCTGTGTGCCCACCTCTTGGAAGCACCTTCAGCAGGGTCAGAGCTAAGCTGACAGCGCATTCCACAAACGAGTTAATGAGCTTGCAGAAGCATTTTGTGCTTCCAGCACAAGTCCTTGCATCAGAAACCATGCATTTTTTATGTGAAGGGTTGCACCAAAAGCTGGTATCACCTTGGGCCTGGTCACTGTACTTCATCCCTCAGTTTCCCCATTTATAAAATGGGATTCGCTACACTGAGGATGAATAAGTCAGTATATTTAAAATTCTTGGAAGAGTGCCTGGCACTAAGTGTGTAAGTATCAGTAATCACTGCTGTTCTCGCCTTGGGTGGTAGACGATGCCCGGAACTGGCCTGCTGCAGTGCGCTCTGGCCACCTTCTCTGGCAGAGGTGCTATTGTTGGTTGCATAGCTCCTCAGGTGGCCTAGGGGGCCAGACTGGTTCATAGCCCCAGGCAGAAGAGTCCTAGCTCCCTCAGGTCATCCTGACACTGGGCATGAGTAGGAAGGGTGCCAGCCTTGGGAGTTGGTGAGGGTTCCCTCCTGTTGGAAGTCGTGTCCCACAACATGATGGGGGCGCCATGGGAAGTCTGCAGTATGCCACACAGGCTGCATGGGCAGAAAACCCACAGATTGGCCTGCAGAACAGAAACCATCAGCCTCCAGAGCAGTGAGGACTCAAGATGTGACTGTGATGAGGGGGCGTTTGTGTGTGTGTATGTGTGTGTGCGCGTGTGCAAATATGCACAAGCCCTGTTGGCCCCAACATGAGTCTGCTGGCTGGGTTGACTTTTTAATCATAAGTTTATTGTAGGAGAGAAAGAGCGTGCAGTCATCACAAGACCTGTAAAAGGCAAGAGGCAGATGGTTCAGGTCTTATCACCCCATTTTACAGTTGAGGAAACGAGGCCTAGGATATTAAGCAGCTTGCTCAAGGTCATACCCAGCTAGTGCACTCCAGGCCTTCCTGCTCCTGGTGCAGGGTTTTCTTAAGTGCCGTGTGGCCTCTAAGATAAAAATGCACGTGGATGGTTTTCTAGGAGGTAAGCAAGTGAATAGAGATGTGCCATGAGCAGTGAGCCCTGTACCCCATTTAGGACCAAAATGGACCTTTAAAACCCCAGAATATGCACACTACTCAGGAAGGGTACCAGCTTCTGGCTTTAAAGGTACTCACCACCTGGTGACATGAAGCCCATCTGCAGACACAGGTTTTCTGTGGGCCAGGCGGGACTGGAAATCCTCACCCCGGAGGGCTGGCTCCCGCCTGTCTTGGGCTGCGGGGGCTCCCCCTTCAATCATGCCAGGTGCCTGGGGACTGTCTGTCAAAACTGGAGGTGGTATGGGGTGTGGGCCTGGTGGCATGAGGGGGTGGGGAGGGCAGCCACAGGGCACGTCTGGTGTTCAGGTTCCTTGTTTCATTGGGACAAGAGAATTCTGAGTGTGAGAAAGAGACGGAAAGGACTCTGGGACCTGGCTGTGGTTGGGTGACATATGTTGGTAAACTTATATTTTTCCCTAGATTGTTAAAAATATCTCAAGTCTGATAGATAAAACTCCTGGTCTGTATTTTTCACTTGGGATTCTGTGCTTTGGGGTCCTGCAGACCCGCAAGCCTAAACCTCATAGCAGAACCAGCCCAGGGTGCTGGGCTCCTGGAAGACCTTTTCTGTGTCAGAAAGGGAGGGTTTGTGGGTGCTGGTCTGGTCATGTGGCTCCTTAGAAAAGGCTCTTAGGTGATCACATTGCATAGCTTCATGCAGAAAAGTTACTTTGAAAGAAAACAAAGAAATCGTTTGTCTTCAGAGAGTGGGGACTGTATTGTCCTTTGATGTTGGGTAGATGGTGACCTAAGAGCACCCCCATGCTGTGGATTTGAGGAGTAGGGTCTGGGGCATACCCGATGCAGCCGTGTGTCCTCCTCAGGGTTCTCTGGGGACCGTGGGCTGGGATCCACCCTGGGGGCTGTGTGTGACCGGGAGGGAGGGAAGTGAGGGCAGTGGGGCCCAGAGTCCAGCTGGTGGTTCGTTAGCACCACACTGATGAGCAGAATTCACCAGCTGGCCCTCAGAGCCCCTGAAAAGTACAGGCTGATGGGGGTCCGAGGCGTGCGGTGGGGTGTGGTGAGTCACGCCTTCCCTGTGCTGGTGCGTACTTCAGGGCACAGCAGGGAAAGTCAGGGTCTTTGCTCCTGAGAAAACTTGGATGACTCTCATGGCATGGCTTTGATGCGTTGAGTCTCTCACCTCAGTCTTACTGGATGCACCCGTGCACTGGGGTCCCCAGGTGTGGTGTCTTCAGAATGTCTTCCCAGGATGCACCAGTGCGCGCAGTCCAGGTATGATGCTCCTGAAGGCCCCACCTCGCACGGGTGCAGAATTGCCCTTCCTGTCGGAGGTAGAGGGGCGCCACCTTCCTGCAGCTTTCACAGCCTCACCTGTTACTGGCCTTGTACACACACAGGCCAGTTCCTTTCTGTGTCACTGAGGAAAACCAGCCTCGTGTGGCCTGAGGTGATCACATTTCGGTGGTACATCCTCTCCACAGGCCACTCCAGCTCCCTGGCTCAGCACGCAGCCCACAATCAAGCAGCCCACAATCAAACGGTTTATAACCCGCAGGGGTGCTTACGTCTTTTCCCAGCGCCTCATGACCCCAAGAATGGCGCTGTTCCCAGGGGTGTCGGGTTTCCCACTGCCATTCACCAAACCCCACACCATCCTTGAGCAGCAAGAACTGGTTTTACAAAGTAAACAGACACCTCTGCGGGTATCCTCAGCGAATAAGGAGGGGGCTTAATAAGTTACTGGACCTTTGAGGAGGCAGTGACCCTGGGCCCACCCCCTTTGGCTCCTTAACACTTGAGTGCGCAAGGAGAATGAGGGGGGCCTTGCCTTTCCTTGGTGTGGGGGAGGGAGGCTTGATCAAAGGAAGCCAGTCTTGCCTGGGGCCCTCTGTGGCCCCCTGAAGTTCCTGGCCCGACCCCCTACTGGAGCAGGTGGGCCTGGGCTTTAAGCAGACTCCTGGGGAGATGGGCTTTTCTGTCCCCACCTGACCGCTCCGGGCACCCGACCGAGTCGGGGCACAGGGGTGACTCTTTGACCTCGTCTCCAACTTGGAGCTGGTGGTGGGGAGAACAGGGCTCCTGGCGGCAGCTGTGGGCTTTAAGCTTTTCATGGGTGTCTGGGGGAGACTCTGGTGCTTGGGAGCATGACAGGTGCTGAGAAGGGGTGCGGTGGAGCATGGAAGCCACAGCATGGCATCCTCCAGTGAGAATCTGACCTGAACATCGAGACTGAGATCAGGATCAGGAGGAGCCGTGAGGAGGGAGGACAGCCCCCCACCCCCACCCCCCGTGGAGGGCGGAGGGCGAGGATTTCGGGAGTCAGGACTTGCCCTCTCCCTGAGGGGTGCAGGTGACCACCTCCTTTCCGGCCTGTGCTGCAGGTTGTTAAAGTGTCACGGTCAGGTGATGGGGCGTATCCTGAGTGGGATAAAGCAGCATTTGCACCTGGCTGCGGGCTGGCTTTGGAGGGTGTGGTTGAGTCTGTACCTTGGGTCCCAGAAGGCTGTGGCCTTTCTCCCCTGAACTTTCTGTAGGGGACTAGACAGCCTCGGGGTCTGAGGATACCTGCTCGTGCCTGCACCCACTTCTCGGGCTGAAGGCAGACACCTTGGTGGCTGTCTTCTCCCTCATTTCTGTGTTCTGTGTCCCTCACCGGCTAGGTGGCTTCCTTAGGCCCAGCGTGGATGGGGCACAGCACTGGGCCCCACACAGGGTGGAGGTGCCTTAGAACACAGTGGCTGCACTGGCGATCAGCTGGCCTTGTAAGGGCTTTAATTTAAAGAACCGTTCAGCGTCTGTTACTCCTAACACAGCCAACAGTTCAGAGTCCAGATACACTGAGGAAGGGTTCATTGTTTCCACCTTTTGCGTAGTCTCTCTGTGCAGTGTTGTGGGGCCACTGTATATTTACTGTGTCCTTAGGAACCGTCTCCTGCAGAGGGGCAGGTAGGTTTACCCCGGGTGCAGATGGATGAGTTGCATCTGTCCAGAGTGCTATGTCGAGATGGGGTAGGAGGCCTTGACCTGGGATCTGTGATGGACTGGTGATGTCTGCCAGGGAGGCGGGGCGCGGAGAGCGGTGCTCCCTGCGCAGGGTTTGTTACCGCTGACTTTGCAGGTGAAGAAACAGGCCGAGACATTGGGACTTGCCCGTCTTTGATGGTGGGTCTAGAACTAGAACCTGGGGCTGCTGAGCCTAACCCAGGGCTCTTCCGACTGCCCCGACGCTGAGGAACCCAGCCCAGCTAGAGAGGCCTGACGTACCATGTGGGTAGGGAGGAGGAGATATCAGAATGGCCCTGATAGAGCGGACTGTTTGGAAAATAGACCATAGAAGGAATCAGGAAGGAGGCAGGGAGATGGGCTTGGGCTGGAGAGACGGGGGAGTGGGTCTTCCAGGAGAGGCCCGATTTGGTAGAGGATCATTTTGCCACCCCCTCCATGAGGACCCCCCTTGGCCAGACTGGCCAGCTGGGGCAGAAAGTGCAAAAGCTTTGGCCCTCAGCTTTCTCCTGATAATGTCAGTAGAAGGAAGAATGTGTCACTTCATGCGCATGGGCAGTGCAGAGAAGATAAAATCCTAAACTCTTCCCATGTTTGCGGGCTGGTTTGTCACTCCTGCCGTGTCCCCAGCACCTGTGCACTGGTGTTTCTGAGACATGGAGTTGTTCCCCATGCATCCCCTTTGGTAATGTGTGATGGGTCTGGTGGCTCCGCCCCCTTCATAGAACAGGTGCGGGGTGGGGGCGTGGGGGATGAGGGACTCAGACCCCACAGAGAGAGCCCCTGCACCTGTGACTGCTGCGTAGCCAGGAGCCATTGTGTGAGGCAGGCCTGACATTTTCCATGGTGGGCGTAGTACCTCTCAACAGGTTAAGTAAAGGGTGGATCAGGGCACACACTGCTTCCTGTGCCAGTTTTTAGCTCCTTTCTTTCACGAGACAGGGCATCAGTCAGTGTGGCACTTGGCAAGAATTGCATGTGACTACACCCTTGCATGTCATCAGTCCCCCAATTTCACATTTTCTTTGGCCACTGGTTAGAGTCATGGAAGGGAAAAAGCAGAAACGCACTCGGGGTAGCAGATCAGAAACCCTCCCCGGAGGTCAGTATGCAGGTGTCCCCCACAGCATTCTGTCTCCGTGCTCCCCCGCGCCCCCTCCCGCTGCCCTTCTCTCCCACTGCCTGGCCAGCTCCCCTCCAAAACCATGCAGAAGCGCATGGGGTCGGGGGATGTTTGACGCAGTAACTGTGGTTGTGTAAGAAAATGGCAAAGTGTTCTTTACAGATGCATTCTGATGGAGGGGGCACGTGACGTGGTGCTGGAGCTCACTTTCAAATTTGTTTTGTTTTATACCCAAGTGAGTAAAGATGGAAGAAGCAGATCTTGCCTTTTGTTGGATTGGAGTGATGGGTACATGAAGGCTTATTGTACTGTTGTCTCTCCTTTTATTTGCGTTTGAAAAATTTCACAGCAACAATGTTTTAAAAGTGTGTAGGGGTCTACCGAAAACCTTTGGGCGTATGTGTAATTGTGGGTGCTCTTTCTTAAGACCACTTTACCTGCTAGGAGATGCGTGTCTGACTCAGATGCCAGCACTGGGCTCTTCTTTGCTTCCTCCTCCTTTCTTTGTTTTCTTTTAGAGAGTTAGATGTATTATTCTCTGTAAATTTACCATATATAGTCATCTGTCCCAGATGACTGGAATTCTATCAGTACCATTTTACAGACATTTTGGGGGACCCTTGCTTAAATAGTGATGACTTTTGTTTTTATTGGACAAACATATATTGAGCATCTATGTGTGAAGACAGAGACATGAGGAAATGAGTGGCATGGGGGAGGGGCCCTACCAGTCTCAGATCACACTAGAAGGTGAGCCCCAGCGGGAGGGTCCTTTGAGGACCCCATCCTGTAGCACGGAGGAGCTTTCTCATAGCGGGCCTGTCCAGTCCCTGACCATCTTACTCCGTTTTGCTGTCCCATAGCACTTACAGTCACCCCCAAACCCCTTTGCCTTCACTTGAATTTTCTCATCATCTTCTTCAGTAATTAAACTTCTTAAGGACAGAGAAAGTTCCATTTTTTTGTGTTGGTTTCAAGCAGACCCACTGGAAATGGGGAGCGAGTAAGGCACTCCCATGGGAGGCCCAGGCCCCGGTGTGGACACCGGGCCTGGCCATGCAAGTTCATCGCTGGCGCCTGTCTCTGCAGCCAAGGAGAGCAGGTGCCAGAGTGGACTGGAAGGAGGTGAGCTTGTGCTTCAGTCCCTTTTTGTGTGGCACCATCCACATCCTGCTCATGCGGGCACGGGTCGCGGGAGTAAATAACAGAAGGACAAAACACTGGCCATGTGTTCTTGGTTTTCTCTGTCTGCCTTATTTCGCTTTGCATGATGGTCTGAGGTCCATCCATGTTGTCATAAATGGCCCTATTTCGCCTTTTCTTATGGCTGAGTGATACTCCATTGTGTATGTGTGCCACAGCGTCTTTAGCCAGTCTGTTTCCATGATCTCAGTCGCTTGTGGAACACAAAGCTGAAAGCACCAAAGAAGCAAAAACTCATGGATACAATCAGTAGTTTAGTGGTTAGTGGTTATCTGAGGTAAGGGGGAGGGGATGGGAGAGAAAAGACAGGGTCTCAAATATATGGTGATGGAAAGAGAACTGACTGGTGAACACATAACACAACACATAGATGATGTATTGTAGAATTGTACACCTGGAACCTATGGAATTTTTACTAACCATGTCACCCCAATACATTTGACAATAAATATACAAAATAAAGAAAACCAAAAACTAAGAGCCATGCACAGAAAAAAAAAAAAAAAAAAGAGAGAGAGAGAATTAAAAAAGAAAACACTGACTATACAAGACCAGCCAGACCTTAGAATGGCTCATCCTATGGGCCTGTTCTCTAGCCCTGGATGACAAAAGTTGGGTCCTGTACACAGACTGGCCTAGGGCTATGTGTGTTTGAGCCCTTGACCCTAAACTTGACCCTGTTGAGGTGTCCTCCTTGATGTAATCCTGGGCCTGCAATGTCATGGTTGCCCTTTCAGCCTCTCCCTCAGGCAAGAGTTGGCTTGTTGAGTAGGAGGCCCTGGTGGGAGGCGCAGTGGGTTTTAGAGTCAGGTTGGCTGGAGGTCAAGACCCACACAGTAATTGGTGATGCTTGTCGGTGGGTGTTTGCTTCCAGTGAGCGGGGCCCTAACATGAGTTGGGAAGGATCAAAGCGCTTGAACTTCAGTGTGTCACAAGTGTTTGCTGCTGTTTCTCATCCACTTCTGGAGGGAATGCAAATTGGTGCAGCCACTTTGGGAAACATTCTGGGGTTAACGCCTGAAGTTCACCAGCCACAAACGCTCCCAGTTTTTGTGCCTGGGTGCATACTCGAGAGAGATTCCTGTGCGTGGACTCTGGGAGACTTGTACAAGAATGTTCACAGCATTTCTGTTCACAACAGCAAAGCCTGGAAACAGCCCAGATGCCCATCCCTGGGGGAATGGATGAATACCCTGAGACATGACCGCACAATGGAATATTATACAGCTGTCCAAACAAATTAGCTACAGCAACACGCAGTGATGTAGATGGATTTTAGCAATATCGTAAATACGAGGTGAAAAGAGCAGGTGCTCCCAAAGATTACATACAGCACTATTCCTTTTCTTATAAAGTTAAGAGCAACTAAAGTAAATGTACGTTTTAGGAATATTTACTGACGCAGTACAACTGTGACGAAAAGAGCGAGGGAATGTGTACTTCTAGTTCAGGTGGATGATATCTTGGCTGGGCGGAGGCGGGGGAAGGCTGGGGGCACCATCTGGTTAGATGTAGGTTATTGTCAGGGTCCCAGCCTTTGTTTTCGGTGGCAGGTTTACAGGTGGTTATTACATTGTGAAAAACAACTACATGAAAGTGAGCCATGTGTGACCATAGATGAGTGACATGAGCCAAGAACTATGATTAATAATTAACCCAATTCTGTGCATGTCAGGTCCAATACTCCCCACCCCCTTGCACCTCCCCCACCCCAAGCTAGTTTTAGCAAAGGCTGTGATGGCCCCCTATTTACCGGGGGCAGGGTAAACTCCCCTCCGCCGGCTTCTCTGCCTGCCCTGCCGCCTGTCCATCCAGCTCAGGGCTCCCTGCACAAGGCCCACTGGCTGCAGTGACTGGTGCCGCCTGTGGTAGCCCCTTGTCTCCTATCGGTGTCACACCATCAGTGCCTTGTAATAGATAGCCTCACCCACTCATCATTGCTACATGCGTGTTTCTTTCTAACGAGATGGTAATTTCCATGAGGCCGGGGGGTATGTCCTATCTCCTCGGATGTGATGGATTTCTCCTCTAGTGAAGGGTAGTGTCTCGGTGGACACAGGCTGAGAGCCACTCTGTGCAGAGGGGTAGATGGCTGTGCTGTCTGTAAGGTGACCAGGAGAGAAGGCAGCTTGTGTGTGTGTGTGTGTGTGTGTGTGTGTGTGTGGAGCTGCCAGCAGAGTGGCCAGCCCGCCTGCCCAGAGCAGTTCTGTACCATGCCCAGGATCTGGCCTCATTTTCCTGGGTCTGGGTGGCTGGGGGAGCACATTGTGACCTGGCGGAAAAGGCCTTGGCTCCCTCGGCAGGCCCGGGGTGTCCGAGGGCGGTAAGCTGTGGGCTGAGCCAACACTGCAGCTTGCCCCCTGTCACTGTCTAACCTGGGACCCGTGGGCCCTGCTGGGAGGACACGCATCCCATTCTCCTGCATCTTCCTCCTGTTCCCGGATGGGAGATGGCATGTACAGGGACCGGCTGCTGGCTTTCCAGCTTTTCTTCTCTCCTGTACAGTATTCAGGAAATGTCTAGCTTGTCCACCCACAGCCCGTGGGACACACGTGGCCCAGGATGGCTTTGGATGCAGCTCAGCACAAATTCGTAAACTTTCTTAAAACATTCTAATATTTTTTTGTGTGTGCCTTTTTTCCTTAGCTCATTAGCTATCCTTAGTGTGGGTGTATTTATGTGTGGCCCAAGACAGTTCTTCCATTGTGGCCCAGGGAAGCCAGAAGATTGGACACTGCTGATCTAGAGCCTCCCTGCGCCCGACCAGAGCCCTGTTCTGACACTGAGCTCGCTAGTCAGGGTGGCTAGTCAACGCCTGTCTTTACCATGAGTTTGAGTGCCAGGAGTCAGGGACCTGGTCTGCTTTTACTCACTACCACATCCCGACTCCCAGCCCACGGCACGGAGTAGGCCCGGGCTCAGTAAATACATGGTGAGTGAGTGAATGAATGAACGAATGGACTTGAGTGAGGCAGTTTATGACTATACAGAGCACTGAGGACCATGGCCAAGGAGGCAGATACAGACAAAGAACCCCCCCAACCCCAAAAGCCAGGTGTGCCAGTGCCCCAAAAGGAGCGCTCAGGTAGTTGCACGCTGTGAGAGGACAGGCCACAGTTGCTCAGGGCAAGAAGCCTGACACCTTTATTGACAATCTCTCCTTAGGCACCAGCCTGAGTGACCAGTAAAAGCCTTTCCTGGCCACTGCAGTGTCACTGAGTGTCAGGCTTCTCCTTGGCAATCACACTGTGAACTCCAAGGCATGGAAGGTGTAGGCTCCAGCCCGGCTCGGTCGTTACTAGCCATGTGAGACGAGGTGTGTCCTGACCATGTGCATCTCGGTGTATTCCTGTGTGAAATGGGCGCAGCTCCATCACCACCTGCCCCACTGAACACAGGACATGTGCAGACTGGAGCGTGCTGGAGCAGAGCGAGCTGTGCCTCCGGCACTCACCCCGCGCCTGACAGCCTCACGTGGCAGGTGCTCAGTTAATGTGCATTCGGTGAATCTTCTCTCATCTTCTCTCAGCTTGGGGTGGGAGAATCCACTGTTCATGGTGGTGGGGTGGGTGCCGACTGTCACCCTGCTCGGATTTGGGCTTGGGAGCAGCTGGTGAGGTGCCTGTATTTGCCTGAAGTGTACGCCCTCCGTGGGCCCTGCGGGAAGCCCCAGCAGCTGGCCTGCCTTGCGACCAGGTGCTGGGGCAGATCTGCCAGCCTCAGTTTTCCTTCCTGCCCCCAAATGTTCTTTGCTCCTGGTGGTCCTCACACCCACCCTGCCCACATCTGAAGGAAAACTTCCCTTTTCTTTTTTAAAAGAAAAGGGGGCTTTTTTTTTTTTTTTAAGACCTGAGTTCATAAGCTTATACTGCAGGGGCCCCAATGGGGACATTGTTTCTGCTCCTGTCCTTTGGGATCCACATTCAAGCTGTTAACACAGTGAACACACGCACCAGCCCTGGGACTTCTGGCCCTTTGTGGGCCCGTTGGGCAACTGTTGTGCGAGCCCATCCTCCTGCTGGCCCAGGGCAGCAGTGGGGAGGGGGAAAGTCCAGGTCCCCACTCTCGGGAGCCCACACCCGGGTGAGGAGACTTGAAAGGTGACACTGGCGTGGCAGAGGAAGCTCAGTCCACTGCTGCGTAACAAGCAGCAGGGCATTACCAGTTCCTTCCCCACATCCCCTCACACCGCACTGCGTCTTCATGCCTAGTGCAGCCAGACATTGCTAATCGATCACAGCACTCTTTGCCTCTGCACCGAGACCTGGCTTCAGAACCCTTTTCACTGCTGGGCACTGCCTGACACCCAGGCTTGACCCCTCTCTGTCACTGCTGGTGTGGCAAGTTGCTCGCATGAGAGCTCCTTGTGCCTCCACAGCCTTCCAAATAGGACATCTGACCACAGTATGCATGTTGGGGTATTGGATATGGCTGGGCCACCGCCAGCATCGTGCTCGATAGCACTGCACAGCATGTCTTATTTTTCTGCTTAGCACTTGGTACTCCCTGGTACATACATGTGACATATTTATATACTTCTTTATCTGCCTCATTTACTACAGTATCCCCAGCAATTGAAAACGTTTCTTGATCGAATGGATCTTGCTTTGGCCAGTTGCTAGTGGACCCATTGGGATTAGATGAGGTAACACACACAGTGTTAGGTACTCTGATTTATTCTCATTCAAGAGAAAGTGTTCTTCACATTCTGGGAGGGGGAGGGTGTGTTCAGTGGCCTGTCCAAGGTCCTGAGGCATTTGCTGTCACCAGACCCTTCCTCCCTGTGGTCAGTGGTTCAGTTTAGCCAGCAGTTGGTGAGTGTCTGCTGTGGGCAGCACATGCGGAGGCCTGGGGGTGGGGGGCAGGGAGGGTTCAGAGGTGAGCACACCACAGTGCCTGTCCCTGAGACCCTGAGGTTTCCAGTCACCTCAGGTTTCAGTGTACACAATACTGGAGCTTGTAGGGCATAGAGGAGGAAGAGATCATTTCCAGCCAAGGGGTTTGGGTAAGGGAAGGCATTGGAGGGAAGTGTTGTAGGGTGGAGAAGATTGCATCAGGTATTGTGGGGGTCAAGCTACCACTACCCCTGCCCCCCAACCCCAACATGGGCAGCTGCCATGAAGTTGATACCATCTGTTGAGATTTTCACTTCCTGCTGAGATATTAGTCATTATAAACTGGTTGTTTCTTAACCTTCCTCCACCCCAGTTTTTCAACTGTGTCCTGAGTTGCCCTCCCTCAGTTTCCTGCTATAGAATAAATTCTTGGTGTTAGAAGAACGCTCCAGAGTTTCTTTCTGTCTAGACGAAGTCTGATCATTTGTTGCTAACTCCCATGATGAGAAGAGAGCAGTTTACAAGGTTTGTTGGCCAGTGCAGTCTGTTTCACCTGCGGCTTTCTGGGAGGGGTTGAGCTGGGGCAAGGGAGGCAGTGATACAGTATAACCTCGCTCCCTTACCTCCTGTGTAGAATCTGCAGTTCCCTCCATGTTCACATAGAACTTGACCCACTTCTCTTCGACCTTTACCATTCCCTGTGGCACAGCTTCTGGATTGTTGCCTAAGGCAGACATCACTAATCAACCACACACACTTTCCTGCGAGCCTAGGTCTGCCGTTAGAATTAGCATGGCACTGCGCCAGCCCTTTGCAGTACAGGCTTTTCCTCCTGAGGCCAGAGGAAGGAGACCGAAAGTTAAGAGTAAGGTGTTCCTGTTCAGTCCTTCCCCCGCCTGGTGCCGCACTCTGAGCGGTGGAGAAGGGAGGGGCTGTGGGTGAGCCTGGGGGGTGGGGAGGATTTCTCCATTCCTGAGGAACCCAAGGTGAACCCCCACACCCAGGGGGCTGTGGCCGTCTTCCTTCATGGTGTTCACCTGGTTGTCCCCATAGGCCTCCTGCAGTGTCTGTGCACCACGGAGCTGTTCTGAGCTGGGACCCTTGAAGCAGGAGGTGGGCATGTGTGTTCTCCCTGAGCATGCCTGGAGCAGCACGCATGGGTGGCCACATGCCAGGCACTGTGCCCAGTCTCCTGCAGGTTAGGTTACCGGTGTGGTGCCTGCCCACCCAGCCACCTGGAGACCAAGCACAGGGGTTGAAGCTGTGGCCCAGCAGGGACAGGCTGGTGGGCAACCTGGCTGGGGAGCTCCAGAGCTACTAGTGCCACCGTGGAGATAAGCACAGCACGGGTGCTGGATGGACCCTGACTCCCTGAGCAGGGCTTCTGCAATGGGGATGTGTGTGACCCCAGTGCCTGCAGTGGGGGACATGAGGTGGGGGAGTGCCATCCCTACCACCAACACAACCCCATACCTACACACACACACCTGGATGGCACTGCTCCTTTTGGTTCCCATTTCAGCTCAGCACTGCCTCCTCCTGGAAGCCTTTCTGGATTAGTGCCCCCCCCACACCCCACCCCCCCACCCCCCCCCCGCCAATGTGCTCCCACTGTCCCCTGGCTCAGATGCCTCACATCCCCTTTGTTCAGGCACCACACTTGCCAGCAGGTCTGTCTGTTGCCAGGCTGTGTGCTCTGCAAGCTCAGGGTCCAGCCCCACACGCACACCCCGAGCACCGTCCCTGCTCCCTGCCAGTGTTGTTGAGTGTGTCCTTCTGCATTTCCTAGAGTTGAGGACAGAGGTCTTGTCTACTACACCACCCCCTCCAACCAGGCACCACCTGCCACCCCATAGGTGCCCAGCAAATGCAGTGCTGTGAACAAGAGGGTGGCTGCCCGTCTGCTCTCCTTGCCTGCCAGTCTGCTGCCCTGGGGACTTGGATTCGGAGGCCTGGCTGACTCAGGAGCGTCGGTGCCTTTCATCCTGTGATACTCACGTTGTGGGATGATGGGGTGTCCTGCCTTCCCTGCCCTCACAGGTCCCGGCAGGCTGCCACCTGGAGGCAGCTGGAGGCTCCCAGGCGCTCTGCCAGTCCTCCGCCATGCACCCTGGGTTGAGGGAGCTGGTGCAGCCCTGTCAGGCAGTGGGGTTGGGGGTTGGGGGGGTGGGCTGCCAGGGTGTGGCGCACCCCAGCCCTGCCTGGGGTGGGTGCCTGCAGGCCTGGGATGAGTGGTGGAGCAGATGGGGGACTCGTGGATATGGAGATGCCTGTTGAGCTCAGCTACTTGCTCAGACGGAAGGCCACGCCTCTCCCACCGAGCTCTGTGGCCACACCCAGGGCAGAGGTGCCTGGGGAATCAGCCTGAGAGCCCTCCACCTGATGAGGGTCCCATGGACCTGGTGGTGGTAGTGGCTTTTCCAGCCTGTGTGACCCCTGCCTGCTGGACCCTCGCTGGCCAGAGCTGCTGGCTGTTGGGCCCTGCGCCCTCCCTTGCCTGCTCATCAATAAAAATGTTGACTTTTCCAAGAAGCTCAGAGAAAGGGGCTTTACAACTGCTGTTTCAAAGTTGTTAGATTCCTCACCTCCATAAAACAGGGTTCCTGACATCTACCCCCGGCACAGATGCTGCTGTTTGAAGAGAAGTGAGAGGGCAGAACAGCCCTGGGCCCCACAGGCAGTGAGGTATGAGGATGGCCCACCCCTCCCTCCCATTCCGGCCTAGTCCCCCATTGCGGGGGTGGGTGCATGGTGGGGGGAGGTTGTGGCCCGCAGGAGGCCCTCAATAGACACTTAAATGGAAGTGAGTGAGCTCCTTGGTGTGGAAAGAGCCCTAGGGTATGGTCCTGGGATGGCTGGGTGTCCAGACTTGAGTGATGATGAGTGATGCTGCGCCCCATGATTTTCTGCTCCAGGCCTCAGTTTCCCCACTCTGGAGGTAGTCTGTAATGTTCTGCTGGTGTTAGAATGCTGACCCTCACCTGCTGTTGGCTGGGATCTGTATGCATGGACCTGCATCTGCCTGTAGGTCCACCTGCATCTGCCTGTAGGTCCACCCTGCACCTGTGGTTGCTGATGGTATCCCTGGAGAAGTTCGTTTCTAAAGCCCAACTTTGGCTGCTGGTGACTAGGCTTGAATTTGCCGTATAAGAAGTTTCCCAAAACACCATGTATGGGCAGAAGTTCTTCTCAGAGATGAAAGCAGTGCCCTGCCCACACTTCCGGGGCTGCCCCCAGCACCTTCCTTGGTGCAGCGGCCCAGAATAGGCTCTTCCTAGCATCAGATAAGACAGCTGCACCCACCCAGCAACCCCAGGCATTGTGCAAGAACCACAGGGAGGTGGCCAGGCAGGCACACCAGTCCCATCCCTGTTGGGTTTCCTCTGGGTTTCGCTGGGGCACGTGGGCCCTGGCCTGTTTTCAGAGTCAGCCATCACGTGTGAGTTACTCCACAAAGGTGTGCTGTGCCCCTGTGTGCCAGCACCCGGTCTCCCTTTACAGCCCCTCCCCCTTCTGGAGCCACACGCCCCTTAGGGACAGTTCTACTCCTGTTCGCAGGTGCAGGTTAGACTCAGAGAGGGACAGTGACTTGCTGGGAGCCACACAGCAGTCGGCTTTGCCCTCACGTGGTGGTATTTGAGCTTCCAGGGGCTGCTTCCCACAGGTCGCCTCCTTCTCAGTCAGCTCAGAGGAAGTATTTACTCTCCTCTCTGCAAACGAAGAGCGGGCTTGGTTTGTTGCTGTGAACACAGCCGCGAGGACAGCCATTATGAAGTGTCCCCGGGAGGGGTTTTCTGATGATGTGGTAACTGCGGACTGCCCGAGCTGGTGGCCTGAAATTGCTGGTTCCTGAGACAGTGGGGCCTAGTTAGGGGAGCTGGTGTGCCTGGGCTTGTGCGGATCTGAGCTGGTTTGGGGCCCTGGGGACCCCAGGATTAATTGAGACGAGGTGGAACAGATGGATTGAATCTATCAGCAGCTTTATGTGACAGCCTCTTAACATAAAAGCACTTCATTACCCACTCGTTTGCCAGGGTCCCCCGCCCCGTCTAAGCAGGGGCTCGGCGGAAATGAGAGGCCCTTGTCCAGATGGAATTACAAGCACAGAGCCCCTGGGCCGGGCTCCGAGGGTAAATCATCGGGCTTCCATCTCCCCTCAGCAGCTCAATCAGAAGTTGTGCTCCTGGTGGGATCCCAGGGAGGGGCTGTGGCACTTGGTTTGGAGGTCAAGTCCCTGTTGCTCTCAGACAAAGGGGCACTGTGGGAGGCACGCTCGCTTGGGGGGTGGGCCGCAGGCTGTAACTGTCACCAGTCACTGTGGAAGGTATGAGGCAGATCAGCTGGGGATAGTGCGCCAGATTGGGCCATCAGGCAGTCAGTCAGTGTGGTACAGGGGACAGCTCACCAGCCCAGAGTGTCCAACTCTGATCTTGCTCTGGGTCCTGCCACTAATCCCTGTCACCAGAATTGTACTACAGTTCCCTCAGATGGAAAGTTCTAGTAATTCTTGCCCTGATCACCTCACAAGAATGTTGTGGAGAGGAGAGAGGTGCCCCCCCCCCATGGTTGGGTGTGTGTTTGCCAAGCCAGGGTGGCAGGCAGTTTGCCTTTGGGCCCAGCAGTCGTTGAAGAGCCCTCGGGAACCCCTCGTGGCCGGACCTGGGTGGGAGGAGCGGAGGCGTGTCACACGGGGGAGCGCTAAGCAGTCACAGGAGCACAGACCCCAGCGTGTGCAGGAGCCCGGGGAAACCACCCTGCCTTGGTCGGTCTCTCTGTGGGGTGCCCCGTGGATGTCTCAGCCTGGGGGACTCCCAGAGGCAGCTCCCCTGTGAGAAGCACCCTGCCCTGTCTGGCAGTGTGTCCTGAGCGGTGACAAGTCGCTCCTCCCTCAGGGCACTGGAATGGTCTGGAAACGCTGGCATACATGTGAGCCCGGTCCTGGTTGAGTCACTTGGCAGTTCAGGAGTCTAATGTCAGCCTTGCGTTGCTTCCTTTGCTCCTAAAACTTACCACCCTTGGCTCTTTACATTTAGAAAGCATGGCGTTCGAAGCCGCGTTGCCAGTTCACTTCGACATGTCTGTAACTTTGTTAACAGGCTGTGGGGTCGTCAGGCCTGCGGCGGTCGATCGTGCCCGGTTTCGAGGCACAGGAAGTAACTCACCGGGGAGACTGCCGTCGCGGTGGTGGAGCAGGGCAGCAGGTTTTCAGGACTTGGTTTCCGCACGAGTGTGGGCGCGAGAGAAGACACTTCTTCCAAAAAAGAGACTTGTTTCTTTGAAAAACACCCAACAACCCTCCTTTTGTCAGCTGTCACCATTTGCAGCTTTTTGCTACTCCGAGTGGGAGGTTGATTGACAAGGCAGAACGTGCACGTGCCACACCGAAGGGAGCAGATAAGCGTTAGTGGTCGAGGGGAGAGGAAGTCATTCAGGGCCTCAAGGGTGGCTGCGTGGAGGAGGCGGCGTTTTCACTGAGCTGTGGCACATGCCTGAGTGTCTAACGTGGTGATTAGGGCCTGAGGTATGTGAGGAAGAGAGTGCCCCGGTGGGAACCACGGGGTGTGTGTAGTGCAGAGGCTGACTTGCTGGCCACACTGAGCAGTGAATGCATTTCTCGGCTCTCCCCTTCACCTGGTGGGCTCCTAGCGCTCTCCCCGGCCCAGCGCAGGAGCCCCCTCCCCTGGGAAGCCTTCCCAGGCTTGTCTGGCAGCACTTGGCAGCACTCCCTGTGCTGTGCTGACACCTGTCCTTTTGTGCTGGCATTATCTACCTGCGTGCCTCCCCACAGGGCTGAGGGTTCTCTCCGCTCACATCACAGTGCTCAGTGTGTGTCTCTTGAATGTCGGGACCTGACCTAAGGGTGTGCTGCGTGCACACTCAAAGCTGGCATCGCGTGTGGTTAGGATTTTCAGCGTTGACTCTGAGAACGTGCGCGGAGAGGCTCTTTGTGTTTCTTTGGCTGTATGGGAGGTGCATGTCCTTGTCTGGATCATCTCGATCTCCTTGGCAACCATGAACATCATCCTCCTGGGTGCCTCTGCTGGGTATCTGTCTTTTCTGGGAGTTTCCTCTCATTTACTCTGCATTAACACTTCCTTTACAAACCCCCCTGAAGGGTCGTTCCGGGGACCTAAACTCTTGGCCTTCAGCAGCATTGTTTTCCTTCTTGGGCCAAATGTCTAGACATAAAATTTCGTTTCATTTGAGGGGAGAAAAAGATATCTTCCCACTTCTTCATGAAATCATTGTTCTTTATCCAACAATCCCGGCATTTAGCATGGAAACAAGATAACCTTAGCCCCTCGCCCCCACACACAAAAGCGTTTACACCCTGCAACTTTTCCAGGACCTGGCATTTCTTCCACCAGCAGAGAAGATGACCTTTCTGTGTGAGCAAACACAGGGGTCACCGTGGGCCTTTGCTGTGAGGCCCCTGCATTGCCTCAGGCAGTGGGTGGGCTCTGGGATCCCTGAGCCTCTGTCTTCAAGGGGCTCTGGGAGCCCACCCCTTCCCCGGTCCTGCCAGGGGCCCCAGGGCTGCCCGCCAGTCCCTGCCGCCCCGCCAGGCCACCCTGCTTCCCCTGGCCACACCTCCTCCCAGCTGGTGGAGGCTTTGCATTTCCTGATAGGAGAGCCTGGAGTGCAGTTTGATTTGGGGGGAGCATTTTTTAAAAAACAAAACAAAACAGTTATCCACATCATTTTTTCTTCTTGGATATGTTGTGAATTGTCTCAGAGGAAAGGAATTTTAAAAATATTTAGTGGACCTATCACGTTCACAGCTATCAGGTGTGACTGTACGTTCTTTGTGTGGGAAGCTGTGCCACAGGGTGTAAAATATTTTAATTTAAGGTGATATAACCACATTACAGAATCTCTAGAAAATGTTGGGAAGACTTGCTCTTGTCCTGATCACTCTAATAAAGAGAGTTCTGTCACTTTGGTTAATTTCCTTTGAGGGCTTCTTTTATTTTCTTTCCTCTTTTCTTTTCCCTCCCTCGCTCCCATAATTAACACTGCACATGCAAGTAGGTGTTCTTTTATTTGTTTAGCGTTTTTTGTCATCTCTGTAACCAGGGTGAGTGGCCTTGTCCCCCATTGCCTGACCCTTCCCCAGGATCAGCCTGTAGCGGGAATGGTGAAGTATTAGTCCTTGTCACCCAGCCCTGTCAGACTTGACTTTGTATTTTGAGGTTTTGCTGAGGGTGCTTCAGGGCCTCCTGTTCTGCCATTGACCGTTTTACTGTGAAGGAGACCGTTTACTAAGAGTTTTGGGTACACACACTGTTCTCAGGTGAATTGAGGGGGTCATTTTCAGGGGTCTGAGCTGAGTCTTCCCCTGTTGCTGAACTAAAGGAGGGGGTCCTGGGAGAAAATGTGGGCTCCTGTAAGGGCCTTTGGGACATTTAGCTGCTGTGGAGGAGTGGGTGCAGTTTGTAAGTCGTGGGTAGAGACAGCCAGAAAGGAATACGGAGGCCTGTCCCCCTCAGGGACCTAACAGTTTATCTGAAGCCAGTGGACAACGCAGAAAGCAGGCTTCATCTCTAAGCCCTGGGGTCCCGCCAGCCGGTGGGTTGAAGCACCCCGGCCCGTCCCTCCCACGCCTGCTGTGCCGCCCCAGGCCCCTGCCTCCTCCCTTCCACCAGGACTTAGCACTGCCCACACCCACAAGGTGCAGACACTCAGAAGCTCCCTGGGAGGAGGGCGGTTTGAGGGAATTTGGGGAGGGAAGGAACGTTTACTTTAGAGCAGGGGCTGGCTTGTGTGAATGTTTGGTGACAAGGGCACAGCGTGACCTCCTGGAGCCGGCTTGGAATTGCAGCCTGGGCCCCGTGCTGGGTTCTGAGACGCAGGGAGCGGTCCTTGCTGGTGGGGACAGGCATTAGGCGTCATGGGCTCCGTGAAGCCACGGGCCCTGTGCTGGGCTCGCTTGCTGTGGGCTGGCGAAGAGGTCCCACCATGGCCACTCAGCTGTAATCAGTGTGAGTTTTGTGCATAACCAGGTCCCTCTGGAACCTGCTCTACACCCCTCTCTGCCATCCTCCCTGTCCCTAGCAGTGCAGCCTGAAACAGAACCGCCCCCCCCCCCCAGTACGTCTGTGCTTGTCAGGAGGGGATTCTCAGAGGAGATGGGCACTTTCCTTCCACTCACCCCCCGGTTCTGGTCTTAGAACTCCTGTCCACCTCTGCGAGCCAGTGCCTCACACAAGGCTTGCGGCTGCCACCCCGCACTCCCCGTGTCACCTGCATTGCCTCCAGAGGGCCAGGATCGGGAAGCTGGCTGGGCTTGTTGATAGCATGCAGCACAGATGCAGCCCCTGGGACCCTCCAGCGGAGGGGACCGACACTTCCTGGGGAGTGCCCTCCCCTGTCCCATCCCTCCCCTACATGTGTAGAGCCTTGTTTTTATTGTGACAGCCCTGTAGGGACTTCGGAATTGTTAAGACCCCAGATTTAGATGTGCAGCCTGGGTGGTGTACATTACAGAGAACTTTCCAGCCCCCTGCTGAGGAGAGGCCAAACACCCTCCCTCCCTCCTGTGATCCATTTTTGAGACTTTTCCTTCGGATTTTTGAAAGCGGTTACCGGTGGGCCCCCTCCCGGATGCACTGAGTGCCGTTTCATTTATGAACAGGAGGACCTGGGGTTTCCCCAGCATCTTAGATTAGAGTCTGTCAGCAAAATGGAGGGGTTACACAGTCCCCCCTGGATCTTTTTCACACCCCTCCACCGCTGTGGGGGAGGGGTCTCCAGGACAACCACACTTCAAGCCTGACTCTTGTCTCCTGACAGGCCACAGATCAGGTGATGAGAGAAAGGCTGCGTCAGGGCTTGTGTGCACCCTCATCCCTGCCTGGGAATGTGACAGTGGCCTTTCTGAAGGCCTGGGTGGCATCAGGAGATGCCAGATGAGGGGGGGGGGTGTCACTGCAGTCTCCACCCTTGCTGGGTCCCACCCTACGCAGCCATCTGGGGTGTGACCAGGTGCCTGCCCAGCAGGCCAGTGCCAGCTGCGGCCTCCACAGTGACTCTCTGTTTCCAGTGCCGGGCGGGAGGGTCCACTCGTCAGAACCCTCCTCACGTCTCCACTAGATGGAGGGCCTGGCCTGCTGCCCCGGAGGCCCCGCCACCCCGAGGGGACGGGTTCACTTGGCTTTCCTTAGGTGTTGGGGAGCACGACAGCCCCTGGCCGGCCGCGTGTGGGACCTCTGGAGGTGGCTAGTGTGATTGAGCGATTTTTAATTCAAGTTTAAAAACTGATGCTCGATTCAGTTATTGGAAAACTGGTAAGGGTGTTTGGAACGACTTGGGCGTGCAGAGCTCTGTTTTCAGATCAAGTGTTTCCAGTGAGAACTTAGCATCCCAACCGAGAGGTGCTGTGAGTGTAAGCTGCGCTGGATTTCAGAATAGTGGGAAATAGCTCATTCCTGACTTCAGGTCGATTTATGAGATGAATTGATAATATTTGGGACATACTGGCTTAATTAAAGTGTATTATTAGACTAGTTTCACTTGTTTCTTTTTACTTTCTTTAAGGAAGCTATCTGATCATTTGAAATAATGTGTGTCTCGCATCATGTTTCCCCTGACCAGCTCTGCCCTGGTCACACCTCTGAGCCCACGTTGCTGGAAATGTGATTGGGGATCCTGTGCGAGGACAGTTAATGGCTCCAGGTTGTATTTTGGCCACAGGATTTGCTCTTAGGAGATCTGTGGTGTTTTGAAAGGACCACATCAAAAATAAAAACATCATCTGTTCATAAAACGTTACTCCTCAATTGCATAAGTGACATATTTCTTGGGGAAAATGAGAAAGTACTGATTAGACAAAATTAAACATCCTGTTTTGGAAGGAGAATACATGGGGTTTCTAGCAATGTTTCCAGCAGTTTTTTACTTAGATAATCACTAGCATGGAAGTACCACTTGGCATTATTGCAGAGACAGTTAAGCTATCTCACGTGTTGCGCCGTCTTTATAAACGTGTGCGCCCTTCTGCAAGCACCCCGATAAAAGGGCTGGTGCTCCAGACCTTGGGCAATGGGAGGGGCAGACCAGTCCAGCCTTCAGAAGGGACTGCAGGGGTTGGATAGTGATAAGAAGCGAATCTCCCCAAAATTGGGCTGAGTGCTTGAGCTTCATACTGAGGTGGGGTACACACTCCACGATTCGGGGCTCAACTGGAAGGAATCCTTCCCTTTGCTGGATGAGCAGCTAGAAAGTGGGTTTTGCCGATTTTGCTTGTGGTGTATGTTTTGCACCCCCACCCCCCACCGTGGGATGGTGGGATCCTTTAGTGAGCCAGTTGAGAGACAGTTTTTCGTGTGGAATTTTTTAAGGCCCGAAAGAGGACTGAGGCTATTTACACAACTCAGACTTCTGTGCAACCCGAGTATTTACCACTGAGACATGTTTGCGGAAACATTGATGTGGTGACAGGGGACCCCAGATAATAAAGGCTTGCCTCTGAGTGTGTTGGGAGTGGGGTAAATCTCATGGTTTAGCATCCTCTGCCCCCAGTTTCTGGTGTGGACAGGAGCCACAGAAAGATAATAAGGAGGGGGGATGAAATCTTTTCTTACATCCTCTGATGCTGTTGGCCTCTCCCAGCACGCTTGCCCAGGCCACCATTTTAATCCGATGATTCAGAAATCGTTCTGGGGTGTTCAGCTGGGCCCTGAGGGATTAGCTGGTTGTGTAATCAAGTGCTGGTTGGCAGGGTGCTGAATGCAGATTCCTCATGTTACGCAATAGACTACTGACTAGAGTGCCTCCTGAAGACTCTTGTCTCTCAATGGAAACAGTTTTTTAAAGGCCCAAGAAGAGCTTTGTTGGTGAAGAACTTCTATAGTCACCACTTTTGCAAGACCAAGACCATGTATGAATCTCCTTCCTTACTGGCTGTCTGTAAAATTAGATTTTTATCTTCTGATTTGTGAAAAACAAAGCCCATGTGGTCAGGGGAGACGACCTGGCCCCGGACGTGGCGGGCAGGCGGGCGTGGGCGTGCACCAGCACACTCCGAGGAGCGCTCGTTGGAGACACCCGGACGTGGTGGGGGCGGGCAGGAGTGGTAGCCGGAGCCTGGGCCGCCTGTCGGAGACCCTGGTGTGAGGGCCAGAAGGCAGCTCGCTTCCCGGGCCACCTCTCTGACGGGTGCAGATTAACTGTGATTTATCCCTGCCCCGGGGGAGTCGCACGTGAGAGACGGCTTCTCCTCTACAACTTGAGCCAGAGACCTGCTGAACGCTGGCGTCCTGAATCGTCAGCTCATAGAGGCCCAGTAGCACCTCTTTAATCCTCATTCTCTATTTCTTTTAATTGCACA
Source organism: Lyroderma lyra (assembly GCA_004026885.1). NCBI lineage: Eukaryota > Metazoa > Chordata > Mammalia > Chiroptera > Megadermatidae > Lyroderma > Lyroderma lyra. The sequence continues at coordinate 70,788 of PVJL010001231.1, read as the reverse complement.
AGCAAACCGTACCATAAGACATCTTTTAAAAAGAAACTCATACCCCATCCTGCTATCGGGGTATGGGGTATACCTTCTTTTTCCCAAGGTCTCCGTGATTATGCAGACAGAATTTTTATTTGGTTGTGATCCAGGCAGCAGCACGACGTGCATTGACTTTGCATGTTTGTGGATGTCCTAAATATTCCTTCCTCTTCCCTAGTATCTTCCTCGTTACCATGTAATGGCTCCATGCCCATCCAGGGACTCAGTTGATAAACTGTTATTTTTTTTAATCATTGTTTATTTTTGTTTCTGGTTCTTAACCGTGTCTTTTACCCTCTGTTTCTGTAGGAAGTGCTCCAGCAGCTGATCGTAATGAATTTGCCCAATGTTTTGATGATTGGCAAAGACCCACTGTCTGGTGAGTGAAAGCGCCCCTGTGGTGCCTGGCCAGTGCCATCAGCTCTGGGCAGCTGTTGGACACAGACTGTGGCTGTCAGCTTGGAGTCAGCCCAGTGAGGCCACGTGATCCTTGTGGTGAGAGTTTAATGGGTGGGTTTATGGCCCTGGGGCATTAAGCCAGGACCGCATTTCTTCCTTAAGAACAAATCCTTGCGACCCCTCAGATGCGAGTGCAGAGGCAGGTGAGGCACTGCGTGCTTGGGCTGAGGAGCCTGGCCGTGTGGTGGGCTCGCCTGGGGTCTCTCCCCCGCAGTGAGCACAGGATCAGGGACACTGTCGGGGTGAGTAGTGGCTGGTAAGGAGGTAGGGCTGTTTTGTAGGAGCTCACATCTCTTCCACTGGCTCCTGTGATGCTTTACTCCCTCCACAGTAGATCTCACCAAGATGTCTTGTCACATGTGTTTCCACGTCTCCCCCTGGAAAGGATTCGATGTCCTAGACTCAGACACTCGGTGTGACTTTGAAAGACCAACTAAAATGTGCTCCTGGTGTCTTCTAGAAAGTTGTGCATGTCAGTTAGCTTACTGGGTGCGTTGAACAGGGTAACAGTTTCTTCCCTGTGTGCTTCTCCCTGCACCCATGGCTCGTGGTCATGAGCTCACAGGCCCCAGGGACAGACGTATCGCTGGCTGGATCTTCCCTGTTCCAGTGGGAACTTTGATAGTGTTTTGGAACTGCAGGTGAGGGGTCAAGGGATGCAGGAAGGGTCCGTCACATAAGAGGCTTTGACAGAAGGCCCAGAAGCTTCCTTCTGCTGGCATCTCCTCACTGGAGTCTGCCCGTCCTTGCTCCTGTCCATACGACAGGAGCAAAAGTTGCCTTGAGACGGAACAGGGAGTACACTGAGTGACCAGCCAAGGACACTAGGTGTGGAGGAGCCGTTCTGGTTGAGGGCCACAGCCTTGAGAGCAGCAGCAGGGGCTCCTGCGTCCCTGCGAGCTGACAGGTCCACCATTTCTCTGCATGAGCCTGGACCTCCCATGACAGCCTTCCACACAGCTGGCCTGTGAGCATTCACACCCGTGCTTGGTGGCTTTGCAGGGCCCACCCAGGCCCGCCTGGCAGCTACTGGCAGGGCGTGCCCTGCCCTGCTCTGTGCATTAGAAATGGGGGGCCTGTGCTTTGCCTCCTCCCCACTCCACCTTTGGGCCATTGGGTTTCTGGCTTTATTTCAGGGTTCCCCCAGATAGGAGATACTAGATGCAGCCCATCCAAGCTGCAGTCCCCGGGACAGCGGGGATTCCCATGATTTCTGTAGTAACTTCAGGAAGGCGGGGGCTCTGCTTTGCAAGCAGAACTGTGCTGCTTCTCCTGATGTCTTTGGGGGGCTGGTATTAAGGGGAGAGGAGTGAAAGGGCCTCAGATAAGTTGCTGGCTTACCTGAGTCCTGCTCTCCCATCTGCCCTGGGGATAGCCGTGTAAGAGACCCGGAGGAGCAGGAAGGAAGTAGGGACGCTCGCTTCTGGAGCCCTTGGGGAGCCCTCCCGGTGGTGGACATGGTACATGTGTTAAAAAGTGGAAATGAAAATGTGCTTCTGAGGTCTGGCTGTGCCACCCCCAATTGTAGGTGAGAATACGAAGGCTCACCGAGTTTACGGGACAAGCCCCCGGTCACTCAGCCTGTAGGCAGAGGGCTGACTGGAAACCTGCCCCGGCCAACCCCCAGCCTGAGTTCACCCTTGGTACCATACCCAGACCTGTAAGGGTCAGGGCGAGCTGTAGGCAGGTGCCAGTATTCAGCCACTGGGACCTATAAAAATGGCAGTGGGTATGGGTCAATCTAACATTAAACGTGTCCTTCCCCCACCCAGCCACCCTGTCACCTCATCATACTGCACAGCATGGCCACTTCCTATTGATGGCCTCTCTTCTCCATGTCTGTCAGTGTCCCCACTCCCTGCTGCTCTCTGGGGACCCCTTCTCCATGAGGCACCGCCACCCCCCGCCCCCTGGCTCCAGCACCCCCCTCAGCAGAGTCTCTGCTCCAGCCTCTCTGTAAACCACCCGGAATACAGAGCTTGTCTGTGTGCAGAGAACACAGGTCCCCACCCGGTGTCTGGTGCCGAACAGAAACAGCTGCAGAGATGCGGAGGCTTATTTAAAACAAAAAATTCTCTTTTTAAGGTATACTTTGCATACCTTAACATGCAACTCATGTTGTTAAGTGTACGATTTTCGTGATTATTTTTATATATACAGAGTTGTGCAACCTTCACCACAACCCAGTTTTAGAACATCATGGGGAAGCTGATTTTAACCTGTGACAGGTGATTAGAGTGCCCCGTGGCACCCAGCACCTGTAGAATCGTGCTCATCGATCAGAGAGGTTAGGGCCCCAGCTCTGAAGACGGGAGAGATGAGGTGGTAAGCACAGGGAAAGATAGGGGTGAGGACACCCCCGCCATGCAGCCCCCAGACAGCCCCCCGGCAGGCTGCACGGGGAGGGGGGCTGCCTCACCGTGAGGACCAGAGGCATGCCAGCCGGGTGCTCGCAGGGGCAGGCTATGAGAGGTCCTGGGGGGTGGGGCTGGGGTTCCCAGAGCAGAGGAGGTTGGCAGGTCTACCAGCAAGATGACGCAAACCTGAGCGTCGGAGGCAGAGGGACGCAGAGGGACGTGTTAGGGACGTGTTAGGGACTAGTGTGTTCTGTTTCTGACTTTAAAAATAGCGGTGTGAAGCATTTGGGGTTTCTGTGTGAATAAACGACGCAGTGGGTTTCTTTCTGTGTGGCTTCCTGGAAGCCGGGAGGGGAGCTGCTTCGTACTCACTGTGACACACGTTTGTCTTTGGCTAGTGTTGACCGTGCACTGTTCTTTACAGCATTTCACAGTTGGGGTTATTTTTTTTTTCTTTTTGGCAAATGCACCTCGGTGGAGTCTAGGTGCCCAGGGCAGGGTAGATCCTACCGAGCATCCAGCCCAGCCTTCGCCCCGCTGCCCACAGGGACTCGGAAAGATCCTGAGACACCAAGCATGTGTCCCCCTTCCTCTGATCCAAGAAAGGGCGATGCCACAACTCCTACACCACGAGGTTTTTCTGTGTGCCTCACTTGTCCCCTGCACCCATCAGACAAAAGGACATTCTCTCTCTTCCTTCCCTGGGCGGACAGCTCAGTCAGTGTGAGAAACCCTTTATTTACTTGAGATTACTTTTAAGATCCCTCCTCAGCGTCTGCCGTTCTCTGCCCCAGGTCCTCAGCCTCTCATTTCCCATTTTGGGCCTCGGATCGGCCCGCTGGATTTCCTCTTGGAGCGTGTGCGGTTCAGCTGCCTCTCCGCCCGTAGCCTGACCCTGGGGAAGCGTCTGTCCAGGGCCCCGTGACTGCAGACCCCACTTCTCGGGACCGTGCCCTGGGCCCTTTCCTCCCTTGCACATGGTGGCACTTAGCAGGGAAGTGTTTTCCCTCGGCAGCTGGCCCGTGTCCAGACTCCCAGAGTGGGTGTCATAGGGTGTCCTTTGTTTCGTTTCGCGTTGGCCACATCTCCTTTTCTCTGACCCCACACACATACACCTTCAGACGGGTGCCTGGGCTCCGCTTTCCGAACTCTGGTGCTCTTCTCTCGTCCTGCCCCACGGCCGCCTGGTTCTGGCCACCACTGTCCTTCACCTGCCTGCAGACCAGAGCCGTCTTCTGGCCGTGTGCCTGCTCTGCCTTTGCCCCCTGTGGTCTGTCCTCAGCACAGCAGCCCAAGCGGTCCTCTGTGTCACTCTTCTGCCGCCACCTCCCAGCACTAGAGCCTGTGCACTGCCTGTTCCCTCTGCCTGGGACACTGTTCCCTCAGATACTCCCAAGAGTGGCGCCTTGCAGTCTTTGCTCCGATGCCACCTTCTCCGTGCAGCCCACCCTGACCTCCTTGTTTACAACTACAGCCTCCCCCTCGGGACGCCCATCCTTCTTACCTCGTTTGCCTGCCTTTTTCCATGGCATGCATCACCTAAGATAGTAATACTGCATCATTTGCTTACTTTCCACGTCTGTTGCATTACTTATTTCCCCCCTCGAGGATATAACTTCTCACACAGGCACGATTCTTTGGGTTTGTTTTGTTGTTGCCAATATCATGTGCGTGTCTGGCACGTAGTAGGTGCTCAGTGAATGTGGCCTAAGTGCGAGAGACCCACCTTCACCTCCTCCTCGGTCCTCTTCCCACCTCCCTACTCCTTCACGTTGGTTCCTGTTAACCATGTGCTCTCACAGATGCACAGGTCAGGGGTCAGTGGTCAGGGTCAAGTGAGAGTTGCTCTCTGCACAACACTGTATATGTGACATCCCCAGGCTGAAGAAAGCTGCCCTCACCTACCATCCTGCCAGCTGTGCATCCATTAAATATATTTACATGGTTTGTCACAGAGTATGTGCTACAAAAAGTCTTACGGACACCAAGAGGTCACGATGGCTGCTTTTCCTGTGAAGTAATGGCCATTGGACTAGAACTAGACCAGCTCTGTGGTCCGTTCAAGCTCTGGTTTCTCAGCAGCCAGGCCTGTCTCTCTCTCTCTCTCTCTCTCTCTCTCTCTCTCTCTCTCTCTCACACACACACACACACACACACACACACACCCTAGATTTTTTGTGACAAGCAGCCATCAAATTCATTTCTGTGATGAATCACAGAACAGCGACACTGGAAGAAAATGCCGTTTGTTCTGACGAGGTGTATACGTGAGTGCAGTAATGGTATTCAGCCTTGTAAATTGCTGCTCCCACCTAAGCCATTTAGAATGCAGGGGAGAGAGTCAGGGAGGTGCAGACACCCCGCCCAGAGAGGGGAGGGGACTCATTCAGAGGCACACAGCATGGGGGTCCCACAGGTCAGAGGTGTGTTTGTCGTTATAAATTGCACGGACAGTTACATACGGGGATGGTCAGCCACTGGTCCCATGCTGGGATCATTCCCATCCTTGTTCTGCCTCCTGTTTCCTGCATTCTGAGTGTCAGGCAAGATTCCTGGGTCTCTGCACGGGCAGCCCCGTATTCACACCCTGCAGGGTCCTGTCTGAATATAACTGGAACCTCTGAGACTGCACGTCTGACAATTAAGTTCATGAACTCATCTTAGAAAAAGGGGCTTCTTGAGCACAGACACACCTCACTGCTGACTATCACTACAGTCACCTTTGAAGTACTCCCCTTGGGAAGCTGTGCACCGACACCAGTGCCTAGTCCACCTTCACAGCAATTTTGGAGCTCTTTCTGGAATGGCCATCAGAGCTGTTGTTGTATCACCTCTGATGTACTGAATGTGATCAAAATGTCTTCCTTTCAACATTTCCTTTATCTTCGAGTAAAGGAACAAGTCACTGGGGGCCAGATCAGGTGAGTAGGGAGGGAGTTCCGATACAGTTATGTGTGTGCTGGCTGAGAACTCCCTCACACACAGCGCCGTGTGAGCTGGTACCTCGTCGTGATGCAAGAGCCACAAGTTGTTGGTGAAAAAAGTTCAGGTCATTTTTGTCTTTTACATGCAGCCTTTTCAGCACTTCCAAATAGTAAACTTGGTTGGCTGTTTATCCAGTGGGTACAAATTCATAATGAACAATCCCTCTGATATCAAAAAGGTTAGTTTCAACTCTTGATTTGGACTGATGGAATTTTTGTGGTCCTGGAGAACTGACTGACTTCCATTGTGCATTTTGACACTTTGTTTCAGGATCATATTGGTACACCCATGTTTCATCACCAGTGATAACATGGCCCAAACCATCATCTTGCCTCTCCAAAAGGTCTTGGCACACTTCGACTCCCCTTTGCTTTTGTTTATCAGGGAGCTCCTTTGGGACCATTCTTTCACACACCTTCATGCCAAGATTTTCAGCTAAGATTTTCCTAATTGTTTCTATAGATGTTTACTATAGATGGTCTGCTGTGCTTCTCACAGTCCAGCTGATGATTTTGATGCACAACTCAACAAATTTTTGTAGTGTTTTTGTCAGTTCTGCTCATTACTCTTCATCAGTGAGTCTTCCTCCCACCTCAGAAAAACATTTAATCCATTTGTACACTGCCATTTTCTGCATGGGATTATCCCCATAAACTTGGACTAACGTGTCCCTGATTTCATTCCCACTCTTGCCAATTTAACGAGAAATTCGGTGTTTGTTCATTGCTCTAATTCAAGCTCCAACATTCTCGTGATGGCACACAGAAACATGCAACCAAAATAACGCTACTCAGCACGGCACCGCCACACGTCGACACAAACACAGCTGTGAGACACAGATGCACCAAAGTTACGACACCTCACCGAGTCGTTGCTGCCATGCTGCCAGCGTGAGCGCACAGTGACAAGTTTGCAAAGTTAATCGTCAAAGGCGGGGGGTTCCACTCAGTGCTGTTCAGCGGTCTCCATTTCTCCTCCTTCTGGTGGTTACAGATGCGGGGCTCTCAGGGACAGGGAGAGCACCGTGAGGAGTCAGCCTTCTGTGCCCACAGCGGCCGTTCCTTCTGTCACAGCTCAGTGCAGGCCACTGTCTGAGGGAACCCGAGGGCCAGTTCCTGACCCTCCCAGTGGAAGACCAGAGCGGGCTGGCCCCCACCAGAGGCTCACAGCAGAGCTCGGCCCCAGCCTCTTCTCCAGCTTTCACTGTCAGTGCCCACCGTGCTGGGTTCAAGGGCCCCAGAAACATATGTGTAGGCTGTCTGTGCTCGAGAAGCCCCCGGTCTGCACTGGGGCAAGGAGGGGAGGATGACAGTGTCCAGAATGACGTCTGTGCCAGGGTGAGAGGTGGTGTGAGCCTGCTCCACATGCAGTGCACAGCTGGTAATGAGTTCTGCCTGGGAAAGTCAGGAGGACCTCCTGGAGGAGGTGGTGTGTGACGAGGATCCAGGAGCAGAGCAGCAGCATGAAGGTGTCCCAGGTGGGAGGAACTCAGAGGCGTGCTGGGAGTCCCCTGGGGAGCAGCAGGCTCAGGGCGGCAGTCTCTGTCACAGCTGAAGTTTAGGTTTCAGAAGCTGGCGAGCAAGGGAACTCTCAACACTGCTTGGAATTTAGTATTTAACCATCTCGGTGTTTACGTGCTCTCCTGTCGAGGGCATCCTTGAAGTGCTTCTTGGGTCCCCCAGAAACCTTCCTTCGCAGCCCATGCCACACAGCCCTGCCTTTTGGACTGACTGGGAAGCCGTGCGGGCCCATGCACCAGGCAGCGCTTGCTCACCTCCCCAGTGGCAGCGGGGGACAGCAGCTCAGAACCTGGTGTCCTAGGAAGTCTCCTTGCCACCACTGAGAGCGTTGTTTCAAAAAGCGGAAAGGCTGCCTTCCTTCGCCTGCCCCCGCCCTGCTTGCCCTGTGACACGGTGGGCCCAGGGTCTGTCTGCCGGGAGAGGCTCAGGAGCCACTTGTGTGTCCTTTTCCCAGCCTCACTTCCTTTCTCTTCTTAGCTCTAATATTTATGTATTTTTTTTTCTTTTTGCATTTGCAAAAGCCTAAGTTCCTTTGAATGGGCAGGAAAGGAGTGAGAAAGGCCGATCCTGCAGGCATTGAGTCCTGTGAACGTGTCCTGTTTCGTCCTGGAGGAGGCAGGTTCAGGAAAGGGCCCGAACGCTGCTGGGAAAGGCACTGCTTGCGGCCTGCTGCTGCGCGGCGGTGCTGCCGCTGGTGGCAGAGATGAGGTTTCCGGTCCAGCTTGGATGCAGCGGGTTGCTGGGCACTTGAGCTGCAAGCCCGCACTTTGCTTTTCGAGGAACGTGAAAAGCTGGCTTAACACCCAGCCCGGCAAGCACGACAGCACAGCCCAACGCCCGCCCTGTGTGCAGCCTGTGGGACCTGCCTGGATACCAGACTTTGTTTGGTCACCGTCTTAGCGATGGCCTGTACACACAGGCTGTGCTCCCCGGCTGGCTGCGATCACTACCCCATGGCTGCCAGCAGGACTGCTCTCCGTGGCCGTCCGAGGACAAGGGACGAGATGTTGTTTGTCAGAGGTCTCTGGGTTCCACGATGATATCTGGGGTTTTCTGCCTGGTGGTTGGGAGGAACCCTTTCTCTCAGATCATCCCCTGCCTGTGCCTTCACCGCGCCTGCAGCAGCGTAGAGTCAGCGGAGTTCTTGTGGCTGATTCTCCTGTTCTGATCTTCAGTCATTGGGTGCTGTCAGCTTCTGCAGCCTGGGCGGGCTGGTGGGGCAGGGAATTGTTTTTGGTGATGCCGTCTGTGGGGCTGGATGTGGCTGTTTCAGGCTGTTGTGCATAGCCTGGGAGAGCCGCCTTCTGTCATGTGGGCAGCGGCTTCTCGTTGCCCACACCCAGTGGTGCTGGGGGAGGGGGCAGACTTGATGTGGGTGATGGAGAGATGCTAGGATAAGGGGGGCACCAGCCTGGGGGCACTCAGGAGGCCCAGATACCTGCCACACAGATGTGATTCGGTGCCTGCCGAAGTCCACCTGTGGTAATTACTTGTTGAATGACTAATTAACCAAATGGGGAAGTGCCTAGTTGTGGGAATGCCTATTGGGGGCCATATGGGTGATGTCCTTGGTGTAAGAAATCCAGGGGAGGGTTTCGCAGGGGTTGCTTTCCAGGCTGTGAGGCGGTGTGTAGGGGTGCCATGGGCTAGGACAGATGTGATAGAGCATCCCCGTGTGCCTGCCCACGAGGAGTTCACTGCACACACTGTTCCTCAGCAGTGCCTGTGGAACCCAAGGGGACCCTGGCTGGTAAAATACTAATAAACAGCCTTTCTTGGTGTCAGCAGAGCCCCCCAGGAGGACCCCCAGAGCTGTGCATGTGTGGGTGCACTGGGATATCATTAAACACCGAGGAGACATATACACGGGCTCATGCCCAATATGGTGCTACTTACAAATCATTGAGATGGCCCCGTGATCCTCCTTACAAGGTGACTGGTTTTTAAGTAAGAAACCAGGAAAAGTACAGTTAATGGTTGACTCTAACACATAAGTCAGAGGAGAGCAGGATGTAGAATTACTAAAAAAACAATATACGAGGTCTGGAAGAAAAATCTAGCCATAAATGCCACTATTTTTCAAATTACAAGGTTGGGTCCTTTTAAGACAGCCCTTGTACACAGTAAGTCCTCACTTTAACATTGTCTACAACTTCTGCGACGTTAAGTGAAACTGTGTATAATGAAACCACTTTTACCATAGGCTAATTGATAACAAAGAAGAATGAAGTTCCTATGGCATCTCGTCACCATTATAATGAAATGTTGAATGAAATGACGTTATTGGAGGCTTTACTGTGTGCGTGTGTGTCCGTGTCCGTCCATCCGTCTGTCTGTCCGTCCTGATCCCACCACCCACAAAGTGTACTCTTTGTTCTTACCCTGGGACATGATGCTGATAGTTAACGTCATCGGTTCAGTCAGTAGACACTGGTTAAATACGTGCACTGTGGCTCTGGGATCGGAAGCTAGACAAGACAGAGCCTCGCCTGGGAAGGAAATGTAACTAAGTAATGCCAGTTTCAGGGGGAAGCAGGTGGGAGAGAGTCAGAACAGGTGGTGATGACACTGGGACCACATCTTAGTTCTGTGACTCGGCCTGTCTGACCTCGTTCTTGTTTGTAAAAGGGGGATTTAGGTCTTGTCCATGGGGGATTGCTTTGGGGATTAAATCCAAAGAGCACGTTCTCTTCAAATGCAGGCACAGTATGGAGGAGCGAAGGGCACGTGGGGAGGGCAGAATTAACTCGGCTGAATAGGGTCAGTCTGATGAACTCGGACGGGTCAGTCCTACTGGGTTGCAAGGCTTAAACCCTCAGCATGGCTGGGGACTTGCGGACCCCGGGCCTCTCGTTGTGGAAAGCTGAGTTAGCCAGGAGGGGTCACTGTCACTGCTGTTCTCTGAGCCCCATCTCTGCAGGTAAACCACTGTGCTTTCTGGCCTCAGGAAGCCGGAGTGTGTGCAATTTGGGCAGGAGGAGCTCCCTCTTGGAAAAGGCCGTTTGCCTTCCTTTACCTAAATCCACACCTTCATACCTAAGTGATCATTTACAGATGACAAGTTTTATTTTCTGTATCTGGGACCAGGAAGTGTGAACGTTCAAATGGCCACATCCTAGAGAATCACAGAGGAGCATCAGAAAGGGCCCTTGGGACCGTGTGCCAGGCACGGAAGGTAGGTTTTGTTTGGAGCGGTTGGCGGCGGCTGGGGAGTGCTGTGTTCAGACGGATCCTGAGGCTCAGTGATTGACTAGAGATTGACTAGCCATGTCTGCCATGAACAGGAGCTAGTAAGTCAGGGAATTTCCCAATCTGCACGTTTTAGAAGTTGGTATAGTTTCGTTGTCCGACCAGATTTCTCTGTCCTTATCCATCCTTACAGCATGTGTGATATCAGAGTGCTCCTCTTCTGTTTTGGAAGCTGATTGCTGTAAACATCTGTAACTGCATGTGTAGCTTAGGTCAGCACATACGCATTCCGTTTCTGCTAAGAAAGACTGGGGTGAGTTTCTCTGCAACAAGGCTTCAGGAAGCAGGTAGTAGAGGAAGTAAGGTTTTTCTTAGACTCAGCCATCAGCTCAGGCTGTTGTGGGAATCCCCCTGGGGTCGTGAGGTTGTGGGTAGATGTAGAGGGTATCTGATGTTACTTGACATCCCCCCGCCCACTGGTGGTTGCTTGTGACTCACTCGGCACAGAAATCTACTTGCTTCATACTCATCCCCCGTTTCTCACTCTGAAAACCAGCTCTCAGAGCTTCACTACAGAGCAGCTGTCCTGGGACCTTTGCACAAGCTCCCGCACATCTCTCCTCTTTTGTCTCAGCTCCAAGGTCATTTCCTTTAAGCCGTGCCTGACTCTTACTGCAAACTAGATGTCCTTCTTCCAAGTTCCCCCAGCACGTACCAGCTTTTTTAAAGTTACTGGTTTTCTTGGTCTGAGCTCACAGGACTGTGTTGATTACAGGGATGTTCCCAGAACCCAGAACAAATCAGTGCTTGCAACAGGAGTTGTCTGTAGGTTTGTTTCTTCTTTGCCTACTTAACTGTGTCACTGAGCCAATCTTGCTGGCTGGGACCCAGTGGAGAGTCTTCTGGTATGTTTTTAAACTACTCAGAACCCACAATCTGGTAGATTTATGAAAATAGCAGTAGTTCTTCCTCTTCCTGAGAGAAATTGGGTATCAGCCTCCCATGAGAAATAAGGGAACTTCCTCTCTCTCTCTCTCTCTCTCTCTCTCTCTCTCTCTCTCTCTCTCTGTGTGTGTGTGTGTGTGATTCATAGGAATCCGTGTGGGGGTAAAAACCAGAGGGTGCATTTGTGATAAGCAGATGATTTGTTCACTCAGCGTGAGCACTTCACCTGAACAGGGGTAGAGGTGAACTTCTAGTACCCTGCTCATCACCCCGAGTTTATTTTAAATAGTTATTTCCCATGGAAATTTTTCTGAAATTCTCTGCCTTTCAAACTGTTTTTCCCTCTGTTACAGAACTTAGCAAACAAGAATTCCCTACTTTCCTAACAGAGTTCTGGGTCATATTTAGCATTTTCTTGATGCCTGATGGGTGTGCACAATTAGTTGATTGATTGTTGATTGATTGATTGTCATTGTAACTGCAGGGTGCTGAAGGAGCAGAACCGTTTGCTCTTTCAAGGAACAGCTTCAGACTTGCTTTGAGCTGTGTCTGTATATGCAGGGATTCTAGTCTCTTCCTCGCTACCACGTAACTGGCGCTCGCCCTTGCTGCTAGTGGTGGGCCACGCCGGTGCTTGTTCCCACTTTAAATTGGCCATTTTCATCTCCGGTGGGCTGGGAAAATGGATCTGCAGAGCTGTTTAAGTTATTCAGAAGTCTGGTAGCATTAGGTCCTCTGGGGCCTTAGCTGTGAGCAGAGCACATAAAGCCTCTCTGTGTGAACTCTGCCTTCGGTCCAGGCTGATCAGAGGCTCTCAAAGCACTTTCTTCCTGTGTGTCAGCTCTCTGCTGGGTACAGCGCCAGGTACAGGGCCTGTGCGAGGCGAATCACTGTCAGAAGAGGAGCTGAGGGGACTGGGAGGGGTCTGTAGCTGTTAGATCCGCCCAGGGGCTTACCACCAGGGGCTCTTGCCCATCATCTGGGGACTGTGAGGGGACACAGGTGATGATCATCACGTGGGCAGGGAAAGATTTCGGTGAGACTGATGGGAGGTTTTTAGTGCTCAGGTGGGCATTTCCTTTTCTTTTTATCAAAGCTAAGGCTGTGACTGATCATTAGTTCAGCATTAATAGAGAAGTGAGTCAGTGTGGTGACATATTTACTAATGTCTGTGGATTAGAGCCTCTTGGACCAAATTAAAGACCTCAACTGAAAAAAACATTCATAAAAGTCTGAGGTGTTTTCCATTTCAAACATTGATGAAGTTCTACACTTATTAACAAACAGAAGGGTTTGACTGCAGTTGATTGATCTTTAACCCCCAACCCGTATTCTTAAGTGTATTCTAAGAGTGTGGAATCTGGGTGGTCTGCAGGGACCCCATGGTCCAGCCCCCCACTCCTGCCCCTCTTTGGGCTGGGACATGGCAAGAGGATGAAGTTGTTGGTTGGGTGGACCCCAGCCCCAGTTCTGAGACTTGACCGTGATATGCCATCATCTCAGGAAAAGCTTTTTTTAGCTGCTTCTCAGTTAAGAGGCATTAGGATGAGGTTGTATATTACCCCATACAACCTTGTACCTGAGGACCCCAAATGAACCACAGCATTAGTTCTTGGACACGGGTTTGGTGGGGGTTTTTTTCCTCCTGAGGGTCATTGGTGACACTTGGGGTCATTTTAACACAGTGTGAGTGGGTTTTGGAATGTCTTGCAAGAAATCGATGCTATTTCTCTCCTGTCCCTTCTCCCCAAAATGGAACAGAATATAATGAGAAAGGCAACAAACCATAGCCCCCTGCACGTCACCCAGGCCAGCTCTCTCTACTTCAGAGATGTGGAAACTGAGGTTAGGGGACACAGTACAGCTTGTTGGGGTCACACTGCTCCTGGTGACATAGCCAGGTCTAGAACCCTGGTATTCTGACTGTTTATTTAAGTGATAGAGACTCAAACACAGGAAGACACATTCGGCCCCAAGCATAATCAACCCTTCTTCTTTCTTTCTTTCTTTTTTTTTTCTTTTTTTTTTTTTTTTGTCATAAGCTGTCATTAGTGTTAGTGTGTTTTTGTTTTGCTTTGTTTTGGTAGTTCCCTGGCTGGGAATCAAACCCAGGCCGCAGCGTTGAGAGTGCTGAAGCTTAGCCACTACACCACCAGGGAACTCCCCCCAAGCATAAGCAAAGAGACATTGTAAAGTGGTGAAATAAGATCTTTTGGCCTGTCTGGTCAGCAGAACTGAGGAAGAGCCATCAGGCAACGTTGGTCTGGGTGCTGGGAAAGGGGCTTGTCATGTATTAGTCATGAGAGAATGAAATGCTAAAGACTCTGCTGGGCAATATGGCGACAGGAAAGGCTTACATCAGTGGTTCTCAACCTTTTCCCACTTGTGCACCTCTTTTAAACCCATTTCTATAAGTTGTACCCCTTGTTTTCAAAACAGCTGTTTTTAAATACTGACACTTTTGTTCAGTGCCTATCTTAATGTAAAATAGTGGAAATGAGGTAATAAGCCAGGAAAGAAAAATTACTACACTAAAAATACAAACCCCAGATTTAATTTTACAATACTCATAACACAGTTAAATATTGATGATGATGATTAAGTATTGAACAAACTTTTAATTTATTATTATTAATAATATTTATATTATCTGAAAAGTCTAATAATTGTTATGCAGATCACTAGCCAATTGGAACACCATTAGTAAGATCATTGAGCTTGCTTTGATGCACTGAGTTTCTTGAAATCAGGCCCAAGAGATGCAAGCCATATTTTTAAATCTGAACTTGCATTAAGCTTGTTGCGGTACTTACTTTTTATGAAAGTGTAAGAAGATAAAGCTCTCTCCAGTAGTTCAGTATTAGTAAATGGCAAGACGTATTTGAGTGCCTTCTCACTGAGCTGTTCGTATTCCTCACTGACATCTACCTACAAGGTTAATAAGATGCTTTCTTTTAAAATCAGACTTTAAAGAAGAATCAGTTGAAAGTTCAATTAACTGCTCTTTTTCATTGATGGATAGTTTAGCTTCTTTGAAGAATTCTTTATTGAACTGATCTGCAATCCAGTTGTTTTCTTTTCCACGCTGAGGGAAGTACTTATAAAAGAACACTTTTTTTAAAGACCTTCCAAGTGACTTACAATGCTCTTTTTCACGTTTTGGGATAGATGCAAGTCATTCTCAGATAAGAAGTTGTGCAGAGCATCAAAAAGTTCGGGCTGACCTCTTTCAATAAACACTTTCCAAAAGTCCAGTTTTTTAATCATTGACTCAATTTTATCAGTTACTTTGAATATAGTGATTGAGCTGTTTTGAAGTCCCAGGTTGAGTCTGTTTATATCTAGAAAAATATCTGATAAATATGCAAGACTTTGAAGCCAATCATTGTCCTGAAACTTTGGAGCAAGAGGGAAATGATGGTCTTCAAACATACCTGGACTTCATGTCTAAGTTCAAACATCTATATAAATATTTTACCACGAGATAGCCACCTTACTTCCAACATAAAGTAATGTGCTGTGAACGCTCTTCCTTTCTTCACACAGAACTTTCAACAATCTGGAGTATTGTGGTTGTGACTTAATAAAATTTATAACTTTTACAGCCTCGTCAAGAACATCTTTCAGTTCACTAAGAGGAGGCTTGGATGTAGCAGTGACTCCATGGTACGTGGGGAGCTACTTCTTTTAATTTACAGGTCGTATAGACCTGTAAAACAACCTGACATAGACTTGCCTCCGTCAGTGCATACAACACAACAATTCAACAAACTAACATCCTTTTCAATGAAATAACCACTGACTGCATTAAAAATATCTTTGCTTGTGGTACACTCTGTCAGTGGGTAACAAAGCACAGGTTTTTCTCAATTCCACTTCCTACCAAGTACCACGCAATGACGAGCAAACTAGATAAATCAGCAACATCTACACTTTCGTCGACCTGGATGACAAAGAATTTACTTTTTCTAACTCTGTCTACTACTACAGCTTCACCATCATCAGACATTCCCTGAATTTGTCGAGACATTGTATTGTTTGAAAGAGATAGTATTGATTTTGTGGACATGTTCTTCCCCAAATATACAAAAATCAGTAATCTTAATGCAAGGAGAAATTAGATCTTCAGCTATGGTGTGGTTTTTATCACATCTACTTATGTGATAAACAATACAATATGAAGCCTCAACTGTATTCTCATTGTCTTTCTTTCTTGACATTATGAGTAAAATAAGTTGGATGCTTTTCTCAGCACCGAAAAGAATGTATTTCTTTGTTTTTGTACATAGGATGTTTAGTTTCTAAACGTTGCATGAGTAGAGAGGGTTTCATGCAACTGTTGGATATTATTTCCCCATACACAATACACAAAGGCTTATGACAGTCATCATCCCCTACAAATAAAAACCCATATTTAGTATACTCTTCAGAGTATTTCCTTTTCTTCTGTGTAGTATCTGAGGTATACTCCTTTTTACTATTTCCCGGAGTGGGTGTACTCGTAGACAGATGTTGAGAAGTACTTGGCAATGGGTTATAATCCACATCAAGTTTTGAGTTTTTAACCATTCCTATTTTCACCCACTGATCCATAACTGACGTGCTTAAAAATCACTGACAGTAACTAAAACTATGTTAAACATTAAATTCAAAAACTACTTGAATTAGGATTAAAGACAATGCACTTACTTTTACACAGTCAATAACTAAACTGATCCACCAGTCTGGCTGTGGATGTTTTTATATATTTGGGGAAGTTCTAGAATTGTCACAAATGGATTGTTCTGAAACTGCACATAATGATTGACAGAAGAGCACTTTGGGGGAAGGATTCATAGCCATGCCCTCACCAATCATCATTTGCTAATGTGATCTAATTTTGAAGTGTCTCCATTAATGGTGATTCAAACTAGTATTTATTGTTCCATAATTAACGTTTTGCATTCTTTTACTTTACTTGTTTTTTCACCATCATTGATGTTTTGTGTGTGTACCCGTAAACAGCCCAGCACGTACCCCCGGGGTTAGGCGTATTGCCGCTTGGGAACTGATGACTTAAAGGATGACCTTATCCTAAACAAGTAAATAAGGATATGCACAAAGAACTAGCCACTAATATGTTCTTTGCAGCATTGTTCAGATTAAAACATCAAAAAAATTGAACCTCTGGAAGGGAATCGGTTGAATACGTTCGTGGTCTTTGTGCAAAGTAAGTATGGGGCCCTGTCTGGGGCTTGCTGGGGAATAGTGCAGCCCACACGGAAAGGGCAGAGGTGGAGGGGGAGGGAGACGGGATGCGCACAGGGCCGGTAAGGTGCGGCTGGGGGACGCGTGGGGGGGTTCGTTACACTGCTCTCCCCTGTCCGTTTGCCATTTGGGGTAATGAAAAGGTGAGTTGTGTGCAGCCCTGTTTTAGAGTCGACTCTCTTCCTCCTGGGGATGAAGCTTTCCATTGGCCTTTCCTTCCCCCACACACTGCGATATGACGTTGAGGCTCATTCATCATGGAAAGGTCCTTACGGTGTATTTGAGCGGAGAGGCCCAGGGGCCACAAATAGTTACGTACAGACGCTTCAGTTGGTTTAAAACATAAGCCCATACGTAGAAAACACGGTGTGTGTACAGCTAAGTGTGTATCACTGGTGGAGAGGTAATTTTTTATTCCCACTTATCTGGCATTTTTTTCACCTACAGCAGAACCGGGATGTCACTGGTGAGATTTTGTCCTCAGTTGAGCCTAATTCAGTATGTTGCTCCTTTGGTTTAGGGAAGAGTATGGAGGAAATTAAGAAGGTGCTGCTGCTGGTGCTCGGCTGTGCTGTGCAGGTGGGTGCTGGGTGCCGGGTGCCAGGACTCACTCGTAGCCGTGCTGTGTTGGATCCGTGGGGATGAAACGCCCCCTTAGGTGAGGCAGCGGTGAAGCTGCTTTCAGCCCAGTGTGACGAGGTCTCTGGGTTCCTGAGAGAGAAGCAACCACCCTCCTGGCTGGCAGTCGTTCACCAGGGCACCTGGGGCAGAAAGCAGGTGGGGGAGCCTTGGGCCAGGGTGCCATTAGCAAACTGTCCCCCATCTAGGAACATCTAGAGTGAGGATCAGCAAACGACAGCCTGGGAGCCAAATTTGACACACCACCTGTTTATAAGTAAAGTTTTAGGGGGACACAGCCACATTCATCTCTTTCCACACTGTCCCTGGCTGTTTCCACACCGTGGTGGCAGAGCTAAGACCCGACGGCCCACAGCGTCTGAGAGGTCTTTCCATCTGGCCCTTGCAGATGAAGCTTGCTAGCCCTGGGCCTAAACCAGGTGTTCGTGTACATGTTTGAAAATCACCTGGAGAGCTTGTTGGATGTGCAGATTTGTGCATTTCATCTCCAGTGTTTTCAAGCTGGATGGGCTTTTTAAAGCAAGCACCCCACCCTGGCTAATTCTGGTGTGGGTGGTCAGAGCAGCTTCTAGAGAAAGCTCGGTGTAAGGGCCCGTAGAGGGGACAAGGGAGGACACATTCTCGCTTGTCAAGGAGAGAGCCCGGGTTGGCTGGGCGGTGCACGTGGAAATGGTATTTCTGTGGCTGCAATGGTGCCGGGTTGCCTCTCTCACAAAACACTTCCATGAACACGTGTAACCCTCCGCAGTGTGAGAGGAAAGAAGAGTTCATCGAAAGAATCAAACAGCTGGACATCGAGACCCAGGCCGGGATCGTGGCCCACATTCAGGAGGTAGGTGTGTGACTTCGTGGGGCTTAGCTATGGACCGCCGCTCCATGGCAACCAGGAGGCAGGCTCTCACCACCAGGGAAGAGTTTAAAATACGTCACCCATTAGTGATTTTGCTAATTTTAGGCTTCATATGCCACAAATTGAATCTATTTGCAAAGGTAGCCATCAGCAAACTAAAATTAAATGAGGGTAAAAATAAAAAATAAAAAAATATTAAAAAAAAAAACCCCACCTCCAGCAAAGCTCTTTTGCCTCCTCTTCTTGCCTAATATGGACTCAGACTATTTTTAAGAGCTGTCAAGTGGTTTAGGCTCCGAATTTGATTTACAGGCCCTGAAAATGTATTCTGGCAGATGTCACCCTGCTTCAGAGGGTTGATCTCTATGGAGAAAGAGTCTCCATTTCTGTCGGTGACATGGCAGAGAAACAAGCTGCCACCATTTGGGAAGGTAAAAACCAGCAGGTCTCAAAAGGGCTGTCTCCGGAGACTCAGCCCCCTGGGGTGGGGCAGGAGGGCTCTGCGCTGAGGGCAGCCCTTTTGCCATTGACCTTGGTGTTTTCCCTGGAAACAGGCCTGTGGGGGCAAGCACCCACCTGAAACTTTACTTCCCTGAGCTCCTCCCCCACCTTCCCTCTGGAGGATACAGCATGTGTTTTAATTATCTTAGGGGATATAGTTCAGCCTTCAGTCTAATTGGACAGATGAGATAAAGGTATGAAAAAGGCATGAGCAGGAGCACGTAGGAGCAGGTGTGTCACTGGCAGGGGCAGCTGCACATGGAGCCCCCCCGACACCGGCAGTGGGGACAGGCTGTAGCTGGGCTGATGGGCTCCCCTGCCGCCAGGACCCCAGCCTGGTGGGTTCTGAGTCCGCACTGAAGCAGGAGATGAGTACGGCTTGTTGAGGGTCCAGTGAAGCCAGTATCTGGGGGGATGTCAGTATCGTAGTAAATCTTCTCCACCATTCGTGTCAGTGCGTGGCCACCGTTAGCCTCCGAACCATTCTGCCTTTTAATTTTCCTTGTGTTTGTGTGTTTTGAAAATGGATCTGTCTGGGACTAGGTCCTTGAGACGAGCCAGTTCTTTGCTGCTCACTGTCCTTCCTGCCCAGCCAGCAGCATACTTTTTAAAAAGGGCACGGAGGGGGGCGACGCGGCTGAGGGAGGTGCCCTTTGGCGGCCTGTGGGGATGAGGTACACAGGCCGACCTGAAAATTGTTTTAGACCATGAAATATTCCTCCCCAAATAACTCGAAATTATTATGCACCTAACACTCTGACAGGAGTTTGAAGGTTTTACTGTTTTTGCATTAGAGTTTAAGAAATAATATTGTTCCTCTGCTTAGCCTCCCACCCTCCAAAGCTGACCTGCTTTGTGTTCTGAGTGGACGGTGTGCCAATAAAAGTACCTGAGGACTGTGTAGGGAACTACTGCATTGTAAGGGGTGCTTTCTGGTAGTTAAGAAAGTCAGTGTCCTCTTTGAACCAGGGTTGAAAGCAGAAGTGTGTTGTATGAGCAGAGTGTTTGGCCACACTACCTTAAGGAGCCCCCTGCCCGCCACAGAAGTTTGTCACTGAAGAGTTAATAATGACAGCAGTGGGGTGGGTCAGCTGTGGGAGAGCCTCTGCCTGGGCCCCTCGCCCCGGCACCCTGCTGCTTGGCCATGGGGAGATCAGTGCTCTCGGGGCCCTGCAGCTGCCCCCTGCCTGGCCTCTACAGCACGTACCCATGTGTGCCCACAGGTGACCCACAACCAAGAGAACGTGTTTGACCTGCAGTGGTTGGAGGTCCCAGACGTGGCCCCGGAGGAGCTGGAGGCCCTCTCTAGGAACATGGTGTTTCATCTCCGGAGGCTCATAGATGAGCGCGACGAGCGCACTGAGGTACGTCTGCTGGGGGCCCGGCAGCTCAGTGGCGGCCCAGAAGCCCCATGGTGGCCCGGCAGCCCGGTGGTGGCTCAGTATCCTGATGGTGGCCCAGAAGCCCCGTGGTGGCCTGGCAGCCTGGTGGCGGCCCCGAAGCCCCGTGATGGCCCAGCAGCCCAGTGGTGGCCCAGAAGCCCCATGGTGGCCCGGCAGCGGCCCAGAAGCCCCGTGGTGGCCTGGCAGCCCGGTGGCGGCTCAGTATCCTCGTGGTGGCCCGGCAGCCCAGTGGCAGCCCAGAAGCCCCGTGATAGCCTGGCAGCCCGGTGGCGGCCCAGAAGCCCTGTGGTGGCCCGGCGGCCCGGTGGCGGCCCAAAAGCTCCGTGGTGGCCCGGCAGCCCGCTCGTACAAGTCGGGGAAGGACACGGGCCTGGGGCCTGGGCCTGGGCTGCTCTCCTCATCCCGACTCTTATGCTCAAGCCTGCATACCTCCCGGTCCAGTTTCCACCAGGGCTGGGATGTGGGCATTTTATCTGCAGTGAACTGTCACCTGAGACATCTGTGGGAGGATTCCAGGAGTGCATCCAAATGTTAGCTTGGGGACCCTGTTCCATTTATGTGCTCCTTTCTGTCCAGCTGTTTCTTCTCTTTCTAAGAACTTCCCACCCCTTTGCCCACCTCCCTCCTGGTTGCTCCATCTCGGCTGCCGCCCCCTCTTGTACTTCCTTCTCCCCTTCGGATCGTTTTTCACCAAGTTTCGGTGCAGGCACTGTGCCGGCCGCAGGAACCGGCCGCTGAGACCCCTCTCTGCCCTGCTGCAGCTCATCGTGGACCTCACACAGGAGCGGGACTACCTCCAGGCCCAGCAGCCACTGAGCCCCCTCAAGTCCCCCAGCGCTGAGTCCACCCCCAGCCCGACCAGCAGCCTCTCCAGCGAGGATAGGCAGCACCTGGCCGTGGAGCTGGCGGACACCAAGGCCAGGCTGCGCCGTGTCAGGCAGGAGCTGTGAGTGGCTTCCGGCTGTTTTTCCTTCTTTTGTGCCACATGGCACAGATACATTTCTAGTATGCTCAGTCCCCCTGCCCCACTCCCCACCCCGTGCAGTGCACCCAGCAGAGAGCTCTGATGTGGGCCCCTGGGTCGGCCGGCTTCCGCTCAGAGCTTGGTCGCTGTTTGAATGCGGACTAGTCTCCCCGCTCCACGGGCCTGCACAAGGAGGGGTTCTGCTGGGTCTTTGGGGCTCCCTCCAGTCTAGGCATTACAGATGGTCTACAGAAGCAGCCTGCTGTCCACCTTCAGGCCTAGTGTGGGGCTCAAGTGGCCATGGTGTGTTTTCTGGCTAGGGGAAAGCTGCCTCTCACCCTCTGGTGAGCCTGTCCCCCTCTTTCCTGCAGCTAGGGATGTCACTCTGTCCATCCTCCTGGGAGCTGCTTGCCTGGCTGTGGAACAGAGCAGTGGCCCCTGGGGTCTCCTTACCTGTCCCACACCCTCAAAGGGAAACCCGGGGGCTGGTGGGTGGAGTTTGGGTGCTGGCATTGATAACTTAAAAATAGAAAAGAAAAAATTGGAGTCAGGAACGTGTTTGAAATCCCTGCACAAAGATTCCCCTCTTCTCCCACAGAAGCCAGGTTCCCTCTCCTTTCCCCACTGAGGTCTTGCAAGGTTGGGGGGCTGTTCAGGTGCTTCCGAGGAAGCCCCCCCCCCTCAGCCTGTGTCCTCCGCCTCACCCCCAGGGAGGAAAAGACGGAGCAGCTCGTGGACACCAGGCATGAGGTTGACCAGCTGGTGCTGGAGCTGCAGAAAGTGAAGCAGGAGGTGAGTAGGGTGGGGAGAGGGGGGCCGGAGCTCCCCAGTGATTGTGGCCCAAGGCAGTGGGAGCTTCCAGCACAGGCCTTGGTCCCTGAGAACTGCTATGGAGGTGACACGTGTCTCAGCGACAGCTTGTGGGGACCCCACATGGTGGCCTGCACACGGAGCTGCGCAGCCCCAGGCACTGGCTTCTAGGGCTGCAGGGCCTTGGCCCTCTCGTCCTCAACCCCGAGGGCACCCTGAGCTGGGTCCCCCGTCTCTGCCACTTCCCAGAACATCCAGCTGGCGGCGGATGCCCGGTCTGCCCGTGCCTACCGCGACGAGCTGGACGCGCTGAGGGAGAAGGCACAGCGTGTGGAGAGGCTGGAGATGGAGCTGGGGCGCTGCAGGGAGAAGCTACATGACGTGGACTTCTACAAGGCCCGCATGGAGGTGAGCCGCTGCAGCACGGCGCCAGTGTTCTAGAGGGCAGAGCTTTCTGCCCCAGCCTGTCGCAGGTTCCCCAAAGGCCTCTCTTTGAGGGGAAGGAAGGGGGTAGGGTCAGGAAGGCCCTGATTGCTTTCAGGACTTTTCCTTCTCCTGCTTCATGCCACAGTGACGACCTTCTAGTCACGATCAAATATTGTTTTTAGCTGCTTGCAATTTCTGTGGCTAAACCTTGACAGGACTCAGTTTCCTCATCTATAAAGCTAATCGTACCGCTGCGCGAGGCTTTTAGGATGAGAGGTAGGTACCTGGTGTTTGGGCCGGTCCCATAGTCAGGCCCCATGATGCAGCCTGCTCTGATGCTGAGGGAATGGGTAGGTGCAGGGGAGGATGTCAGGGCTAAGGGGGGATGGACACCAAGACCCTGGTGGGGTCACTGAGCACTCACCCCACTGCCTCACTTCAACATCGGGTTCCGGGACCTTCTCTCCTGAGAGTTTGGGCATTTTGCTCCCATTGCCACCCCCAGGGGGTTCAGAGGTGGTTTTAATGAGCCAGGAGAAATCAGTGTCAGCTCATACCAGGTAGGCCTATTTGGTAGTAAGAAGTCACTCCCATTGCCAGCCAGGAGGCTTTGGGGAGCACGGGGTGTCCCTCTCCATGCCGAGCAGCAGGTGGGTGGCATGCTCAGGGGAGACCTCAACGTGCTTTCCTGCTACAGGCGGGCCCTGGCGTCCCTGGGTCAGGCAGCAGGTTGGGGACAGCGGTGGTCCAGGCCCTTCTGTTCCACCAACCTGCTCGGGGCGTGTCTGCCCCCCGCAGGAATGTTGGTGACACACTTGCCCTAACCCCTGTGGAGAGGGCGCTGTGCGTCGATAGCCACCCGGCCTGAGCAGCAGTTGAGGCGGGAGACCAGCTCTCAGCTTTGTTCTAGAAATGGTCCGCTGGCTCTGCTGGTGATGAAAGGCATAAATCTCCAGAACAGACAGGCTTACGCCAGGACTTTTCATTACTTACGGGAAATGCCACAGTTGGGAGAGTCGGGGACACTCATGTGCAGGTTTCCCCAGACTGCTGCCTCAGCAGCCCCTCCTGCACACTGGGGACCTTAGCCAGCCCCCCAAATGGGTGTCTCCCACATCTTACCCTGACACTGACCTGTGGAGTGGAGTGGGTTTCAGGGCCCGGGCTCTGGTCTCCGTGCTCATTCCTGGCCTTAAACAAGTGGCCTGGCTTGGTCACGCGGACACGGTGGCTTAGTGCCAAGCCCTGCACCAGGAGCAGGAGACCCAGACACTAATAGGACACACTCCTTGCATTCGGGGAGCTTCTGGACTTTTAGAGGTTTCCCATGGGAACCACTTTTTCATATTCTCAGGTTTTATGCCTCTGGATAGCAACATTTTTCACATCCATTAATAATTTTCATAGTGAAGTGACTGTGAAATTAGCAGTGGCTCACATTTTACATTAGATTTATGAATCACAAGAGAATTCGTGTATTTCTGCAGGAGATGTTAACTCAGGGGCAGGCAGTTACACGTGTGGGTTTGTGAACACTGCTGCTGAGACTGGCCTGGAGTCTAGGTGCTGTTAGCGGGTGGGGCCCATCATATCAGGGTTCTGAGGACAGTGAGGACCGGCGTGCCTGCACCAGTGCTGAGGCTGGAGTACTCGCAGCAGCCCTGCACACCGCCTGCAGACCTGCCGTCAGCCCTGCACGGCCGGAGGCTTTCTGTGTGGGCCTCGGGCCCCTGAGCACAGGGGCTGATGTACTGGGTGCCTGGGGCCTGGCACATAGAAGCACTTGGTAATCACCGCACACAGCTGAAAGCCCACCGCTGAGCAAGGAAAACACTTGCGATCTGGGGAAATGGATGGGAAAGGGTCACGAGTCCTTGTCACCTTTGGGGAATGGTCACAATGTTGGGCATGGTGGGCTGGGGAGCAGAGGGAGGAGCACAGTTTTCTTGCTCATGCCCGCTCATATCTGTGGACACCCACCAGGCAGGAGAGGCTCACTCACCTAGGTACAGAGGGAGCCACAGGCAGCCCACGTGTCCTCCGAGGCCCTTCTCCACTGAGAGGCACGTAGGAAATGCACGTCATGAAAGGGAGAGCGTGTTAATGCCCCGTGGGAGGAAAAGAGACAGGGCTGGGGGTCAGGGCCAGGGCAAGGTTCATTTTGGTTAGAAAAACAGGGAACGCAAAACATTTCCACGTTTTGTTTTCAAACTTCTGGCAGCTTCTGTGTGCTCCTAGTCTAGTTTACATAAGGGTTAAAACAACACGACGAGGAGCACGCCCCGGGCATCCTGAGACACTGTTGGTGGGTGGGAAGTGGTGGGGGTGGGCACCGGTGGTCCCTTTGCAAATAGTAGTCCCACCTCACCCCTGCCAGGGCACGGGGGAGGAGGACAGAGGCAGAAAGAGGTTGTCTGGAAGGTTCCTCATGTCCCACGTCTTGTCATTGGCCTCAGTTCCCCGCAGCAAAGGGCAGGTGTGTTGTGCGATGTGCATTCTGAGCAGGGTGAAGACAAGGTGGTCCTCGTGTCTGCTCCTCCAAGAACCTGGTGGCTTCCTAGGCAGTGCCTGCTTCAAAATAAGCAGCCCGACGGATGGGGACCTGGCAGGACTCAGACCCGGTGCCATACCACTTGCTGGGTGTTGGGCAAGCCTTGTCCCAATCTATGAAAGAAGGGGTGGTCTGGGCATCTTTCAGACCCTCGTGCCCTGGCATGTCATGCATAGGTCGAAGCACGTTTCCAGTGAGCTTCTCCTAGCGCACCCCTGTCCACAGAGGTGGGGGCCCCTGGAACCAATCCCTGCAGGATGCAGTGGGGTGGGTGTTTGGCCAGGCAGTTAAGAGCTGGGTTAATGATCAGTCCTGGGGTACATCTCCCACGGCGCCCAGGTTCAGGAGCGGGACAGGTGCTGTGGGTTTGGTCCTCCCTGCCCACGCAGACCTGGGAGATGGGGCCCCAGCTCCACTCACCCTCCGACCAAGGCTGAGTCATTCACCTGTGCCCTCAGGTTCCAGCTCTCCCCGGCAGGGAGGGCGCTTCCTTCTTGAGCACCTAGGTAAAGGCACGCAAGGTGCATTGGTTGCTTTGAGTCCAATCCCTCGTGTCTTCAGCACATTCCCGCCCTCAATTAAAACCCTCCCCCTTCTGCCCTGCCCCCCATGCCCCAGCCCCTCTTGAAGCCTGTTTCAAAGAAGAGAGCATGACTGCATCCTTCTTTCCTGGTCTCCTGGCCGCGCCCCTTCCTACCTGTGCATTCTGCCGCCACCTCCACCTCTGCCCACCTGGAGCCATGCCTGAGGATCCGGTCATGACGCAGGCACTTCCAGCCCCCCCTTTTCCAGTCTCCAAGGCATGGCCACCTCCGGCCACCTCCTCACTGGGTCCACTTCTCCTCACGCCTGGCTTCCCTCCAGTCCTAACTCTACCTTGTGTCCCACTCCCAGGTGTCCAGCCCTCTGCTCTCCCTCTGGGCTTTGTCCACCTACCTTCTCCCCTCCTACCCTCTCTAGCTGACACAGACAGACAAGCCCGTATCAGGCTTCAGGCTGGGTCTCTTCCTGTCTCGATCCAATAGGCATGTCAAGGTCAGTATGTCTAAATCCACTATCTCTCCCTCCGACAAACCTGCCCTCTGAGGCCTCCCAGTGTGGCCCTGATGTGGGGTGGGTGGCCACTCTCCACAGGCTTCACCCCCACCTCCTGTGTCACACTTCCTGTAGACCAGTGGTGTCTAACCTTTGGGCTTCCCTGGGCCACATTGGAAAAAGAACTGTCTTGGGCCTCACACATAGAATACACTAATACTAACGATAGCTCATGCGCTAAAAAGAAAGGTCACCAAAAGATCTCATAATGATTTAAGAATTTGTGGTGGGCGGCATTCAGGGCCGTCCTGGGCTGCAGGTTGGCCATGCCTGCTGTGGGACCCTCTTCACCTCCAGGCAGCTTTCACCAGTGGTGGTGTCACCATGGAACTGCCCTTCTGCTTCCCACTCTCACCGGGAGCCTTCCTGACCTTGAGTTTCAGTCCTCGGTGCCCAGACGTTGCCTGGCTCAGGGGTGGCCAGACTGCAGCCAGTCCAGGGCTGAAATCCGGGCCACAGTCAGTTCTTAGAATGTGAAGTGTGGTGATGGCCACTGACCCCCACGTGCCGTGCACAGAGCATTTCACGTGCCTTACCGTGTCCGATCCCCACATTGGGAGGAGGGGTTCCCCATTAAGGGATCTGCACTTACTTCAGGCCCCACAGCTAACAGTGCATGTGGCAGGCCTAGGAGCTCGTGAACCATAGTTCTAGTTGCCACGTCTCCATCACTGTGGCACATTAGCAGTGGCAGCTCTTGGGGCATTGGGGGACTAGCCATCAGGCCTGGCCTGTGACTTCCTAAACACAGCCCCTCAGCTGTTTGCTGGGTGGGATCAGCCCTTTAAATAGCCTTCCAGTCAGCTGGGGTCCGGTCTGCACGGGGCAGGCTGGCCATGGGCAGCTGCCCGAGGTGTGGAGTTGGCTCCAGGCCGAGCCCTTGGCCAGCTTTAGGGCTCAGGCACAGCTTCATAGGGTCTGGTCTCTCCCTTCTGAGGTGGCAGGGTGTGCAAGCCAAGTTAGATGTTTCTGTTGCCTAACTTAGAGTGGAGGTCGATACTTCAGAAAATTGAGCTTGAGTAGTAGCTAGAAATCATCCTGTTCCATGCTGTATCCTGCTCCTGTCCCCCCTCCTGGCATGAATCAGACGAGGGTTACTGAACACTTGTGTGAGGGCCTCTGTGCCTTCATGGTTTAGGGGAGGAGAGCAGGCCAGCACACTGTTGCCTCACAGTGTGCCCAGTGCACTCGGGGAGCTCAGGTGCCCGACTCAGTGGCAGGATGGAGTGCTGGTGCAATCCCTTCTCAGAGTGGGCAACTCAGGCTGGGTTTTGAAGGCTGAGTAGGAGTTAGTTGTGAAGCTAAAGGGGCACCCTGTGCGGTGGCAGCTCAGAGCCTGGGAGTGTGGTGACGCTGGTGAGTCCTGGTGGTGGGTAGACTGGCTGGAATGCCGGATGAGAACGGTGGGGGCAGTGGCCAGTGAGGGTGGGCTGGGCCTTCTTCCTGCTTGAAACCCCGCTGCGTGTTCTGCTTCACATTGTTAGTGGTAATCTGGGCCTCTTACCCGTGTGAGGTCCTCATGGCTGGGTTGCAGGCAGCTGAGGGCAGTGGAGAAAACACAGGTCTAAGAGCTCTCCTGCCCAAGTTCAAGCCCAGCTTCACCCCCTCCTAACTTTGTGACTTGGGGCTGTTGTGAAGAGTAATTGAGGCAGGGATGGGGGCTGTGTAGATAAGGCCCAGCCACAGAGGGCTGGGGACAGGCGGCGAGAGGGTACCCAGGGGCGTCTAGAGTCTTAACGACCAAACCCTTCACGCTGCCAGGCTTTGATCAGAACTGCGTCCACTGACTAGAAGGTGCATGGTTTCCCCTGTGCCAAGAATCCTGGATTCTGGCCCATGCAGGGAAAATGAACACATGCTGGATACACAGGAGGTACTGACCCGCTCCCACTTGTTCTTGAGTTGGTCAAGCCTTGGAGAACTGCCCACTGAGAGCACCAGGCACGTTCCCATGTGTGCATGTTTGCAAATTGGGAAGGCATTCAGGGAAGACTCAGTCAGTCCCCCCAACTTACCGAGTGGTCCTGGGAGGGCTCCAGGGAGAAGAGAAACCAAAAAACCCCCTAACCAGTGGGAACAGAGATGAGGTGAATGAGCTGGCCTCCTCCCCTGTGGGTGCTGGGCTCTTGGTAAGGCCCAGTGCAGCCCGTGCCTGTGAGGTGGCCTGTGAGGGACCAGCTGCTGCATCCCATACCCAGTATGTACATGCCTGACACAGAGTAGGCCTGTGGTACTTCTCTGTGGGGTTCACATTTGCTTGTGATTTAACTGCGTTAAATACTCATTTCCAGGAAACTCCTGAGAACTGTTGTTCTTCCAAGAGTACGTGTGCAAAATGTTCACGCAGGAACTGTGTATTGAACGAAAGCTTGTCCGATAGCCACTTTTTCCCAGGACTCTGATCAGTGAAAGGAATGAATGTTGAATTGACAGTATTAGCCCCACCCCTTCCTTGTTAAGGAAACGGGGAGCTCAGCAAAGCCCCCTGTCTGTCAGCAGAGTCCATTCGTCCAACCGGATGAGGTTATAAATGTCCAGCGCCATCACCAAGGCTGGCATAAAGCAGACACTAACGAAGTGTTTTCTTCCTGAATTTAAATATTTTCTTGATGCATGAATTCTTTTTCTTTCTGTAGAGAGTCCATTTGGCCTGGCCTGGTGAACAAGGTGCAGGCGGTAAAAGGTGGAGACAGAACTTCCCGCAGCAGCAGCCTAATCCTGGGCTGTGGGTTTTGGTCCAGCTGCCTAGCAGAGCGATAGCGCCGTCGGGAGCCGGGCACCTGAGTCTGACGGTTCTCACGTATGTCTTTGCTGACCAGGAGCTGAGAGAGGATAACATCATTTTAATTGAAACGAAGTCCATGCTGGAGGAACAGCTGACGGCGGCTCGGGCCCGGGGCGATAAAGTTCATGAGCTGGAGAAAGAGAACCTGCAGCTGAAATCCAAGCTCCACGACCTGGAATTGGTATTTACAAGCCCTTGTCACCGCACGTGAAACGGACGGGGGCCGTTTTGGGTGTGTGCTGTGGCCGTCTCTGATTTTGAGTTGCTGGGTTTGACTCCCTGGCGGCCAAGAGGCGCTTGCTAAGCTCGGCGGGCTTAGGTGGGCACCACCCAACTCCCACAGAACAGATAGGACTTGACCGCTGTAAGGATGGCTGGACGTGGGTGTCTGCTGGTGTTTATGGTGGGGGTTGAGCTGTAATTCATGAGTTTCTACAGCCTTTTCAAGGCACGTTAGACCTGCTGTAGGGCCATGAAGCTGCCTGTCATCACAGCACTTGCTTTAAAGCTCTGTGCTGTACATCACTTTGTTCAGACACCACTCAATTAGACCTGGGGTCACTTTATCACCTAGGGCGCTGGGTCAGCATACCTTTTAGTGTTGTAACTCTCACAACTGGGCCCTGTGTTGGAGTCACTTCTGACAGCTGTGTTTTTTGGGAAGTGAGCAGGTGCCTGGAAGTCCTTCATCCTGGGGCAATGAGGGATGATATATAGGGGCTGGGGCCTGTCCAGAGATGGTCCCGGCTCCATCCTCACCCCTTCCCTCGTCCCTCACTAGGACCGGGACACTGACAAGAAGCGCATTGAGGAGCTGCTGGAAGAGAACATGGTCCTTGAGATCGCTCAGAAGCAGAGCATGAACGAGTCCGCCCACCTCGGCTGGGAGCTGGAGCAGCTGTCCAAGAACGCAGATCTGTCAGACGGTAGGCAGCCCCTGGTGCTTGGGAGCCAGCCTGGCTGTGGCCGCCGCCTCATCTAGGGAGCTGAGCCCTTGGCTCTGAATCTTACATGTCAGCCCATCCTCACTCCAAGTCAACAGCATTTCCTTCAAGGGCTGTTTGGAACTGTCATTGCAGTTCCCCCCACGGAGAACATGAGGGGTCTGGCAGCCTTGATGTCAGGACATGAAATACAAATTAAGTGTTGCCAAGTTTCTCAGTTCCCATATGGACAGTCCCAGGAGCTCCCAGATTACAGCACGCTGACACCCAGAGGACATCTTAGACCTATCTATGGATGATTGAAAGCTCTGGATGGCAGGAGATGTCCCCAGTGGTCACTAATCCCCACTATAAATGTACCCCGGGCATTGTTTCCCACGTTCATTTGCATAATTGGGCAAGATGGATGTAGTCTGTTCTCTGTCGCCCTGGGTGGGGGCTGCTAAGTGGCTGCTTTTCATGGGATGCAGGCCTCTTCCTCTCCCTCCTGTGCTTGCACTCCTGCCTAGGAGCGGACAGAGATGAGGTGTTGGCAGCCAAGGGAAGGTGGGTGGGGCAGCCAAGGGCAGGGGAACCGGAAACCCCAGCGCCAGGCAAACAATAGCCAGTTCCTGTGTTCAGAAATAGCCCGCGTGCACCTGAGAGAGCTAGTTGCTGTTTACTTAGGACTTTACAGACCAGCAGGGCTTTGGGCTGGTCTAGGGGAGCTTTTTCCATTCTGATTAACATCCCTAAGCATAATGGAAATTCTGTTGAAAGCAGCTGGATCTTCCTTCTCTGGAAGGGGTCCCATCAGTTTTGCACCTAAAATCAGTTCATGAAACTGTTAATCTGTGTGAGGAGATAGTTCTGTCCAGGGGGTTGGTGCCTTGGCTCTGTGCTCAGGCTGAGAGGGTGGGATCGCGGGGATTCCCAGCTCTGGGAGTTCAGGCCGACCCGGGGGACGCTGCCCCCTGGTGGAGCAGAGAAGTGGTGCAGGCTGCCTAGGGTGGTCTGACCCGAATGTCTTTATTTCTGGTGGAGCCCTGGGTGGTTGGAAAGCCTCACTGATTCAGACTATCAGTGTAGTTTGTGAACCCCTTCAGGTCAGTGGCCATGATTTATTCTTGGTGTTCCCAACTCCTAGTACTGAGCTGACAGCTAATGAGCAAAGCCTGAACATACGTTATTTACGTGTGTGGTGTGGTGGCTTCTTGAGTCAGAAGGATCTGGCTCAGGATCCTGGCTCCTTGCTCGTTAGCTGGGAGATCTCTTTCAAACCCCAGTTTCCTTATCTGGAGAGCAGTCTGACAGGATTTCTGAGAGGAGACAGTGAAGTGTTGCACTGGGCCGGGCCCATGGGGCACCAGTCAAGGGCATGTGTCCTTACTGCCCTGTCCTTATTAAAATACGCCCCATTACTCTGGTTGCTTGGGGTGCTGATGAGCCTGGCACCCAGTAAAGAACCATTGGTCATTTTCATAATAAATTGTGTCATCGAAAGAGTCTCTGAGGCACTGGCTTGTACGGAAGAGGAAACGAGACTTGTAATCCGTCCCGAACAGCCCTGACCCCTTGGAGAACCTTCAGAATTATTCTCCGTGAGTGGAGAGTTTCGGTGGGAAATAGTGGGAAAAGTCTGGAGGCGGACGGTAATGAGGTTACTGGCCAACGTGAACGTGTCTAACGCCACAGAACTGTCAGGCTGAGACGGAAACTGCGTTCTGTGTGTGTCACCACCGCTGTTTTGAATGTTAGGTTTTCGGTGACTGCCGAACACAGGTTGTGCATCAGGGGAGTTGTCGTTTCGGTTAGTGGCGTGTGTAGCACAGTCAGGACGGAGCCCTCCACGTATTTTCGCGTGTTGACAGCACGTGTGCGTGCATGTCAGTGCCGGGATGGTCCGTCCACTCCGCTGCTGCCCCGCCCGCTGTTGCGTGGGGTCTTTAAGATGTTCTGGCTTCTTGGGTCTGTGCTGCTCCCCTTGGTGGAGATGCAGACACCTTTGCGTCCTTATGATTGTCCAAAGGAGTTGGACACACACACGTTTTGTTTCCAGCTCGATGCACCTGCTGTGAAAGTCATCCCCTGCATGTCCTCCCAGCCCCTGGGGTGATGAATTAGAAGCAGGCAGGGGTGCAGCTATATTAGCAGGACACTGTGATAAGGCTCCCAGGGCTGAGCACGTGGTGCTGGTGGGGCAGGTAGGGGAACAGCCCTGACCCCTTCTTTCGAGGGCTTTCGTAAACTCATTTTTCCTCTTGAAAAAGCCCAGGACTTGCCCACAGCCATGCAGCTGCTCGTGGCAGGACAGGGCCAGGCAAGCCCAGGCCTCTCTCAGGTCTGTGCTCCTTCTGTGTTTGCAGTCAGGCTGGTTAAAAGCACGTAAATAATCTCATTTCTTCTATCTTTCGCCTGTGTTTTCATCTCACTTGGAACTTTTAAAGTGATTTTCATTCACTGTCTCATTCTTTTTCAATACAATTGTGAAATTACAAAGTGCAATCCCTGTCCAAAGGACCTTATTCCAAGGATGGCGAATCCTGGGCATAGTTTCCCCGCACCCGCTACCCCCCTGGAGACGTAACTAGTCGATCGTCCCCGCTGAGCCACCCAGACTCCCACTGCTCTCAGAGCTGGCACAGAAAATGTCACCTCTTTGCCATTTCTGTTAGACTCGTGTGGTCAGGTGGCAGCTGGGTAAGAAAATGCTTCCAGCTGTTATATAGCCTTTAACTTTTGCACTGGCTTCTCCGCCATCACTGCTTCCCTCTTAAGCTCTGGGCTGCTCCCCTGACAGCCCCCACCAGAGCCAGCAGAGGGGCTGCAACTGCTTGAGGGACCCTCGGGTGCTGACAGAACAGCACCCCATGAAGCAGGGGAGACACCCGGCTGATGTGGGGTGGGGGCCCCTGGAACCCGGGCGCTGATTCCCTCTGTGCTTCAGCCTCCAGGAAGTCGTTTGTGTTTGAGCTGAACGAGTGTGCCTCCAGCCGCATCCTGAAGCTGGAGAAGGAGAACCAGAGCCTGCAGAGCACCATCCAGGGGCTCCGGGACGCAGCCCTGGCGCTGGAGGAGGGCAGCATCAAGTGCGGGGAGCTGGAGAAGGAGAACCACCAGCTCAGCAAGAAGGTAGCCCCAGTCGGGGCCGGGGCCGGGGGGGTCCTCCTCCCCAGCCCCTGCCGGGAACACACGGACAGGGAGGGGGCCAGGTGGAGCATTCAGATGTCGGTGAGGACGTGTGGCTGGGAGAAAGGCTGAATCCCGTGCAGCTGCACTCATAATAGAGGGACAGGAGTGATTGCCGAGAAGTGTCACAAGGCCGTGACTTGTCCCTGCACCAGAGCCTTTAGTCTGTGACTCGGACACCGGTGACGTCTGTGTGCCTTGTTGTCTTCATCTGTGAAAGGGGGTTAATGGCGCACTCACCTCGTGGGTGTTGTGAGGATGGTACGAGTTCGTGCCGGTGAAGGGTCCGGCACGCAGTACGTGCTTAGTGAAAAGAGCGCGCAGTGTTCGAGCACAGGGTGGGGCACGGGGACAGAAGTCGTCCCCTAGGACACGCACATGCGTGCGCACGAGGACCACGGGTGACCACTTTGGAGCTTTGCTGCTGGTGAAACAGATCAGTACTCAGCCTTGGTTTGTGGGATGGGGAAGAAGAGATGCCTGAACTGTGTTTGCCTTTCAGGACACTCCTGGGCGCACGGTAGAACCCAGGCACGTGGGAGGACAGACAGGGGCTTCCAGGCCAGTCTTCATCCTCCAGTTACGAGGGCCCTCATTCACATGGGGGTGCATCTCAGGTACAGGAAGGGCCATTGAAAGGCTAGGCACTGACTCCACGTCTTGGTCATTCTGGGTCAGAGGGCATCAGTACACATGGCCACACTGCCGGTGGCACAGTCTCATTGCGGGCTCTGAACACACCTGGCCGATGGTCACATTCCATCTGAGGGCAAGGACAAGGGTAAGGGCAGTCTTGCTTGCTGACCACCATGCAGGACTGGTGCTCTCGGTGTCAGGGTGTCTGTCCCGACCTGCCCACGAGTCCTGCCAGTGTCATTTGCTGAGGTTGCACAGGCATGGGGACAGGCGTGGGCTGTAGTGGGGAGACCTGGGCTCTGCTGGTCTTTGTCCCTGGGTGTGGCCTGGGACAGCCCCTCCTGGGAAGTGGTTTCTCCAGTCCCTTCATGGGACCTCCCGGGCTCAGCTGCTCACTCACTCTTGTCCCTTTGCAGCATTGTGTGCCTTGCAGCCGGCCAGCGGCCAAGTAGCTTGTCCTTTGTTTGTCGTGGGACAATGGAAAGCCCGTCTCTTGCCACGTCTCTCGATGCCGAGTAGCACAGGGAAGGTGACTTAGTTTTAGTTTTTTAAGTTCACGTGGCCTCACACAGGAAATGTTTTGACAAACCTCAGCCAAGATAAAAGAGAATTGACCTTTAGAAAGATAAGAGCCCCCTACTTTGTGTTCCCTCTCAGGTCTGCTACAGAAAGCCTGCTCTGTGAGTCCCTGGGCCGGCCCCCAGCGGGCCTCAGAGATAACCGCTGCCCCTTCTCCCTGCCCGGTGTCCACTCCAGTCCCTCCTCCGCACACACAGGACTGGCCGTGGGGGCTGCATGCCCCGCGCGACTCCTTGACTAAGACCATCTCTTGGGTCCCACGTTCTGGCTCCCTCTCTGAATCGCTTCCCTGGTGGGACACCAGCCCTCCTGTCACAGCCTTCGGAGGCATGTCATGGCTGAGTCCCTGGTCCTGTGTCCCGTGCCAGGAGCCCTGGGGCCCGGCTGCCTCTTCCTGACCCAGTAGGGCTGGTTTCGCTTTCTCCCCCAGAGCCTGGCACATAACGGGTGTTCCCTAACGTTGGGTGGGTTGTGAGGTGGGGCCACCAGCTGAGCACCACTGGGGACATGGCCCTGAAACTGACCTCCCTGGAGCAAGGGTACACACAGCCTCAACGCAAGTGTGGACAGCATAGCCATTCTGGGAGGGGCCCGAGAAGGAGGGACCAGAGTCAGCCAGGATACTGCGGTCTGGAGGCCCAGACCCCTGGTGCCAACCCGGCTCCCCCACCACCCCCAGCACTGCTTGCTTTGGTCTGAAATGTCTGGAAACCAGAGTGCCCCAAAGTTAACAACCTTCCCTCTAACCCACAACAGACCTTGGACAAGGTGCCTCCCTCCCGTCTGACTTTGTGTTGATCTCCTAAGAGTTCATTCTTAGAGCCAAGAAGCAAAAAATCCTTATTTTCAGAGGAAGAGGGGCAACCCTTTTGGGGGCTTATCATGAGAGGACAAGAGCAGCCCAGGGGCCGAGAGGCAGGTCCTTGGCTCCCACGTCCTCTGGGGACACGCAGCCTCACCACATGAGCTCTCAGCCTGAGCCCGGCACATGGAGGCGGTGGAGAAGCCCTCCAGGGCCAGAGGGTCTGCAGCCAGCTCACATCTCAGCCCCCCGCCCCCGAGCTCGTCCCCTTCAGGGATGGCCAGAGGTGGGTGCTCTGGCTCCACGGCAGAGAGAACCGGGAAGGGAGAAGGGCAGGAGCTGGGAGCTGTCCCAGAGTGGTGGGTGGGACCTGGGGAAATCACACCTCTAAGACTAGAAACACAGTCAGAAGCATGAAGCTTGGAAGAACATCCCTTTTTCTGGGAGGGGTGTGGCAGCCATGGGAATGTGTTAACAGAACGGAGTGGGGTGGGAGCAGCGGGGGGCACAGGCCCCTGCTGAGTGAGAGAAGGGTGGGGGCGGGGGTGGTCCCCGCTGTGCGTGGTCCTCACTGTGAAGTCCCAGCTGGCCCTGGGCCCTCTGCACCCTGTGCCCTTCTCTGTAAGATGGTTAATACACCTGCTTTTTGCCTTGCTCCTCACAGCCGCTCTCTCAGGTGTTGACCCTGCCATCAGAGGGGAGCCCTGATCCCTGCTGAGTCCCAGGCCTCACCCTAGGAAGCGGGGCAGAGAGGAGGAAGGATGATGCAGGCACATGGCACGTTACAGTGCGTTTTCCTGCCAGCCCTGGCTGGGTGACGGTCCCTCGTCCCAGGGTCCCCACGTTGGGGCAGGGGGCTTGATATACTGACGGTGTCATGTGGGAACACAAGTGTGGGCCTGACCCCCCTGCTGATGAGGAATTAGCCCGTCTGGCTGCTTCCTCCAGAGGAGGCTGGAGAGGGCACACAGACCCGTGAGCAGGGGGGCAGGACGGCTCCTGCCCTGGAGAGGCGTGAGCAGAGCTGGCGTCAGCGGCCATCCTCCGGGGAGCTCTGTACCCCCACCTGGGGCAGGGCCCACCCGGACAGGTGGGTCAGGCAGGCTCTCGGTCCTGGCTGCTCACTGGGCCACTGGGATTCTTGAGGTCTTACTCCCAGAGGTCTAATCGGTAGCCTGAGGTCTGGGATCTTGCAAAGCTTTGAGAACCGTTCGATCTTAGAAATCCATCATTTTCCTTTTAGAGCAGTTGTCCCAAACCAGGGTTTTGGGGACACAAGGGAAAATGCAGATTCTCGGGCCCCAACCTGACGAGATCAGGAGCTCTGTGGGGGTGGGGCCCAGCGCTCTCACAGGGGTCAGCTACCGCTGGTGCCCCGCCACCTGCCCGGTGTGTCCTGAGCATGTCGCACTGGCCCCCGCTGGCCCAGGTCAGTTACAGAAACTCATTGATGATCCCGCTGTCAGCAGGGAGGAACTAGACTGTGAACCCTTGTCCCTCTGACACCACGGTTGGCGCCTTTTCCCCAACTCCTGTTTCAGCCGGTAGAGTTTGGTGTCGGTGGGAAGGGACAGCAGCAGCCTTGAAGCCCTCACAACACACACGGCTGCACGGCCTTGCCTGGGAGCCGGCCCTCAGGTCCCACGCTGCACCTGCTGCGTGAATCTGCGTTCCTCGCAGTGTCTCATCGTGGTC
Organism: Lyroderma lyra; assembly: GCA_004026885.1. Classification (NCBI taxonomy): domain Eukaryota; kingdom Metazoa; phylum Chordata; class Mammalia; order Chiroptera; family Megadermatidae; genus Lyroderma; species Lyroderma lyra. The sequence goes on along the minus strand of PVJL010001231.1, from coordinate 34,214 downwards.
GGAGTCCGGCGTCCGGCTCTGCGTCCGTCGCGGCGTCGGGGCGTCCGGCTCTGCGTCCGTCGCGGCGTCGGGGCGTCGTGGCGTCTGGACCGCATTCCTCGCGGCGTCAGGGCGTCTGCACTGCGTTTCTCATGATGTCTGGGTGTTGGGCACAAAGTGTGACAAGTGCTGTCTAGATTGTTCGTGTTTAGGAAGGTTGAGCCCTGGGGGATCCCAGCAGAAGAGTTTGGCGTCACAGAGGCGATTGGGCAGTTGTCCAGGCAAGATGGAATGTGGTCTGGCCTGGGGCAGACCTGGGGATAGAGGGGGAGCAGCAGGGGAGAGAGGACAGGAGGACAGGACTTGGTGACAGATTTACTTGGAGGATGAGAGGAAGGAGGGAGATCAGAAGACCACTCTGAGCATCTGGGCAAATGGAATGTCACCAACCAAGTGAAGTCCTGGCAGGGCATCCAGGGCACGTGGCCTGACATTGAGGAGAGGGGACAAGACTCAAGATGGAAATGAGTGATGGGAGGGTGGCGGTTGAGTACATGGCCGTGGGGGTGAGGAGAGGAGGGCTGGGAGGGAGGCTGCCCTGTGACCTTCCTCTGTGCCCTGAATTGGACTTGCGAATCGTGGCTAACAGTTGATGGCCAAGGATGTGACAGGTCACTACAGAGCAGCACCTGGACGTTTTCCTTGAGGAAAGTCCTGCTTATGAGTATTCCGTGGGGCTGGCGTATTTGGGTTTTGCTTTAAAACATAGTTCGCGTTGTGGAACTGACTTTTGCACGCGCTGGGTCTTACGGCTCTACAGATTGAAAAGTTGCAGACCCAGCTGGAGAGAGAGAAGCAGAGCAACCAGGATTTGGAGACCCTCAGTGAGGAGCTGATCAAAGAGAAAGAACAGCTGCAGAGTGACATGGAGACCCTGAAGGCTGACAAAGCCAGGCAGGTAGGTGCCTCTGCTGGACCGCCTACCTGCAGGAGGGGGAGCCCGGGATCACGGCCCTTTCCTGTAACTCATCAGTGATGCACGGCTTCCCAGTCACTTCGCTGAGCTAGCTGTAGCTCACACCAGCAGTTCTCAACCGGCAGCAGGGGAATGGGGACACATTTGGCCTCCTGGGACACTGGCAATCCTGTTTTTTGGTTGTCATGACTTGGTGGAGGACAGGGGCTTGTGGTGGGTAGAGGCCAGGGCTGCTGCTAAATGTCCTGCAATGCCCAGGACAGCCCCACGGGACACACAGTGTCACGCTGAGAACCCTGGCAAGCCTCCGGGGTTTATTTGCCTGACACTTCAAGGGCACCCAGTCCGATGCTGGGGCAGCAGCTCAGTGGTGCCCTCCAGGAGCCAGGTTTCTCTCCTGCTGCTCCACTCATCTTAGCAGTGACTGTTACTCAGCCCCCAGGAACGGACAGGCAGGAGGTGGAGGATGAAGGGACAGACAGAGGGCTTCCCCCAGGACCCTCTGCCGTCATCTCATCGGCCAGACCTGACATGTGACTACCCCTAGCTGCAAGGAGGCTGGGTAGCAAATATTTGAGGTTTTTTGCCTCTTCTAGTAGGGCAAAGGGGGAGAGGGGTTGGGATGGTGCCCCACTCAGATACGGCTGACAGCCTAGCGAGCAGAGTGATAGGCGACAAGTACGGTGACTTCAGATGTGTGTGTGCTCATGGAGGAATAAACATGGTTCCCAGGGAGAGAATCCTGCTGGGTGCAGGGCATTTAGGGTCATGGTGCAGGGTTTCTCCAAGGAGCCGACACCCCCCGCCACCCCGGAGCCCTGAAGGATGAGGAGGAGCTGAAGGCCGAGGGGATGGCAGGGGGACAATTACATGCAGTGTCTGCAGGGAGAGAGGGGCATAGGGGAGGCTATAGAGCGGGTGGCCAGCTTGGGTGGGTCCTGCAGACCAGGCTAAAAAGTACCAAGCAGAATCCCTTTTGTTGTTCTAGGTAAGGGGGGCGATGTGGTTTCCGTCTCTGCATCATTCTGGCTGCTGGGAATGTGTTTTGACTTGAGCTGTGTCAGTGGGGGACGTGTGTGCCCCTCACCATGGGTCCATATCAGGCCTTTGGGTTCGCAGGGTAGGCGGGGCAGTCTTTCAGGGCCTATACCTTGGTCCCCCAGTTTGGACCCAAGTCACCAAGGTATGTCCATTCAGCCGCTCATGTCATTCCTGTTATTTCCCACAGATCAAGGATCTTGAGCAGGAAAAGGATCATCTCAAGCAGGCCGTGTGGTCGCTGCGGGAGCGGTCGCAGGTCAGCAGCGAGGCCCGCGTGCAGGACATCGAGAAGGAGAACAAAGCCCTGCACCAGACGGTGACAGAGACCAGCAGCAAAGCCAGCAGGCTGGAGTTCGAGAAGCAGCAGCTGCACCGGGAGCTGGCACAGCTGAAGGAGAAGGCGGGGCGTGGGGAGGAGCTGGAGAAGGAGCTGCACCGGCTGCAGAAGGAGAACGAGACACTGGCCACCAGGGCCGCCGCCCTGCCCACGGCCACCGAGAGGGCGGACGCCCTGGAGCGGGAGAGCCGGGACCTGGCGCTGGAGAACCGGCAGCTGCGGAAGTCCCTGGATACCCTGCAGAACGTGTCGGTGCAGCTCGAGGGGCTGGAGCGCGACAACAAGCGACTGGACCAGGAGAACCTGGAGCTGCGTGAGGTGGTGGAGACCCTGCGCTTCACCAGCGCCAAGGTGGCGCAGATCGAGAAGGAGAACCGCGAGCTGGAGCGGGAGAAGGAGGAGCTGCGGAAGAACGTGGAGCTGCTCAAGGCCCTGAGCAGGAAGTCGGAGCGCCTGGAGCTCAGTTACCAGAGCGCCAGCGCTGAGAACCTGCGGCTGCAGCAGAGCCTGGACAGCAGCGGCCAGAAGGCGCAGGCGCTGCAGCACGAGCTCGGGGAGCTGGAGGCGGAGAACCGGGCCCTGCAGCGGGACCTGGAGGCCCTGCGACTCGCCAACAAGCAGCTGGAGAGGGCCGAGGAGGACAGGAAGGCCCTGGAGCAGGAGGCCGCCCAGCTGGAGAAGGACAAGAAACTGCTGGAGAAGGAGGTGAAGCGGCTGTGGCAGCAGGTGGAGCTCAAGGACGCGGTCCTGGACGACAGCACCGCCAAGCTGTCCGCCGCTGAGAAGGAGAGCCGCGCGCTGGACAAGGAGCTGGCCCGCTGCAGGGACGCGGCCGCCAAGCTGAAGGAGCTCGAGAAGGACAACAGGGACCTTACCAAGCAAGTCACCATGCACACAAGGACGCTGACGACCCTGCGAGAGGTGAGCCGCATGCTAGCAGCTCCCCTGGGGGCACCGGTGCAGTTGGCGGGGTGGCCCAGGGTGGCACGGGCGTGCCGAGAGGGGCGGGCTCTCAGAGCAGAAGGGGCACTGGGTGTCCTTAAACGCTTTCCCTGATTCTGACAGGGTGCTGCCGAGGAGAAGAACCAAGTGAAAATCACTGCCCGGGGACAGTCATTGCTAATCATTTGGCTTAGTTTATTCCGTCATGTCCCCTGTGCATGTGCACGTGTACACACGTACACACTTGCTGTCCTGCTTCCTACCTTAACCCTATTCTGTTTTTCACTTACTGTGCATTGTCTCATTACATTAAACAGGTTTTAAGCCACAGTTCCTAAGGGCTGCAAGGTATTAATCCTGTGGATTTACTGCGGCTGTTTTTTGGACATTTAGGTTGTTTCCAGTTTTCCCCACTATTGTCAGTAACACTGGACAGGCTTGCATGTGCACGCCTTCTCAGGTGTATCAGTTTTCCTACGATAGATTCCTAGAAGCAGAATCAGAGGCCCAAAGGGTACGAGCATTTTAGTTTCTAAGTCTGTGTTCTGTTTTTGCCGGGTACTTTGTGCGTGGTCACCTGGGCCTTCCTCCCCTATGTCGGGGTGAGTAACTGCTCCAGTAAACGATATCAGCATCGAGTCACCCAGCACAGATTGAGTCCCCAGCACGTGGGTGGTCAGTGTGGTTCTTTCCGGGTGGACATCAGTGTGGCGACTCGGGCGTGAGCTTCCTTCCTGAGGCTTGGCTGTCCCATAGTGGCGTCACCTCCCAGCTCCTCTGCAGGTGGCTTGTGGACAAGGAAAGAGTGAGTGAGGTCCCCGCTGCACTCGGTCACACTGGCTGTGTCCCAGCCGTGTGCCAAGGGAACAGATTTGAACACAGAGGTCTCCACGTCCCAGAAAGAGCACAGACTGTCAGTGCAGGCAGACGAGTATGGGGGGGCAGGGGGAGCTGCAAAGCAAGCGCAGCCCCGAGGCCCTGCCTGTAAGCGCGGGCAAGGTCGTGCCGCAGTAGCAGCTGGCCCTGGAGCTGCAGTACCACACTCAGGCTTGCTTCTCACGCACAGGCGTTCAGGTGACTGTCCTGGGAGCCTGCCCTCTGCACTGCCGCTCAGCAGTCCGGGCAGCTGTGATCTGGTGGCTCCACCATCTCAACACGAGGCTCGGGCAGTTGCCATTACGGAGGAACGGCCGCTGGAAGGTCACGCAGCAGCTCTTCTGTGCTGCAGCCAGGAAGGACACAGCCAGCTCCAAACTGGTCACCTGGCTTCACCTAATTGCAGGGTGACTGGGACATTTGCGAGTAGCAGACTGTCTGTCACACTGCTGTCCCAGGCCTAGGACTTTGGTGGGGTGGGCATGCATGCAAACAGCTGTGACACCAGGCAGACAATGGCAGCTGGGAGGGAGGAACCCACTAAATGACATCAACACAGTTTTGAAAGGTAAATCACAACCAGCATTTAAAATTAAATCTCCTTTTTATACTTGTTTTCTGTGTTCCGAATTTCCTGTAATGAGCAAGTAATTATATTACTTCATAGGGAAGGCAGTCTTCGTGAGAATTCAAACCTGCTACCCAAAAGTCGATGTAATGGCATTTCACACACACGTTCGGGTGTGTGTGGAGCACATTAGGTCCATACTGACTAGTGGGTGTGGCCATCCGCAACGCCAGGGGCCTGGAAAAGCGTATCCATCCCCTCTCTTTGGAAGACAGCCCTGGGGTTCACCTGTCCTCCTCGAACCACCTACTCAGCCCTCATGACACCTGCGTCAGCCCTGGCCTGGAGAGACAGTTGCTTAGCTTTGCATGGGGCCTGTGCCTGGCCCTCTCTGCCCTTTCCGCTGGGCTCCTATCCCATGTGTGTCCCCTCACTGTCCTCATAGGACCTGGTACTAGAGAAACTGAAGAGCCAGCAGCTGACCAGTGAGCTGGACAGATTGAGCCAGGAGCTGGAGAAGGTCGGCTTCCACAAGGAGCTGCTGTTGCAGGATGATGACCACGACAGTGACACGTGAGGCCCCTCCCCTGTGTGGTCTGCAGGCCCTCACGGCTCCCACCTGTGTCCCACGAGCTCCATGCCCTCAGCTCCGGAGTCCTGGGTGCTCCTCTCCATAGTTCAGATCTCCCTGGAGGTGCCTAAGGAAGAGCGAAACGAAATACTTTGGTTCAATAAAAAGCCTTTGTAACTTTTTTAAAAATAGACTTGCTTTTTTAGAGTAGATTTAGGTTCACAGCAAAATTGAGGGGCAGGTACAGAGATTTCCCACACGCCCTCTGCGCCGTGCCGCGTGTGTAGCCTCCCTACCAGAGTTCCCCATTAGAGTGGTCCATGTGTTGCAGTCAGTGAACTCACACACCGTCGTCACCCGAAGTCCGTAGTTTGCATTACAGCTCACGCTTGATGTTGCACATCCTGTGGGTTTGGACATGTGTCTATCATTACAGTATCATAGAATATTTTCACTGATCTAAAAATCCTCTGTTCCACCTATTTACCCCTCTCTCCCCAACCCTGGCCCTTTAATTTTATTTATTTGCTTTTAAAAAACTTTTATTTAACTAAAATTTTTATTTATTTGCCTGCAGTGCTTTGTTAAATGGTCTTGTTTTTCAAGGACGCCAGTGTCTTAGACTTTCCCCAGCCTTGTCCCCGACAAGATCCACGTGCTAGATAACGTGCCACCCTCTAGGTGTGGTGAAAGGGCCAGGTGGATGTAGCGCTAGCCCTGCACTGTGACCTTGGGCAAGTTGCTTAGCCTCTCTGAGACTCACTGCCCCACCTGTGAAAGGGCCATGCTAATGCCTCCCTAAGACGACGGCTGTAAAACTCCAGATGCTTCGTTTGAATGTGTTCGCAGCTGTGCTGGCACTGGGCGTCCTGGGAAGGGCTGCGGATTTTGGCTCCTGTGTTGTTCAGGGCCAGACACTGCAGGGTGCTAAAGGCAACCAGCTTGCCGGCGGGAGGATGAGTGGCAGCTGTGGGATAGGGAGCTTGTGGCTGGAAAAGGCAAACCAACAGTGCTATCCTGTCTGTATTTTCAGAAAATACAAGATTTTGGAGGGCAGGAAGGAGTCACCATTGAAAACAACACTGGCTGTGAAAGAAGAAAAGATCGCATTCCTGGAGGCGCAGGTGGAGGAGAGAGCCAGCCTGAATCAGCAGTTGCAGGGCGAGCTGCAGGCGGTAAGAGCTCTGGGCCCCAGCTATGAGGTCCCTGCCTCGCCCTTCCCGGATGCCCGGTCCCTGGAGCAGGTGTGGATTCTGAGGGAGCTGCATGTGAGCAGAACCAGAGAGTGGGTGAGAGGCCTGGGGGAGGAAAAGGCGGCAGCCCAGAGCAGCCCCGTATCTGCAGGGCACGACCTGGGGACGCTGATGAGGACCCACGTGACACAGTGGGCGTCAGGGACCAAACAGAGGCCTGCAGAGTCTCGATGGGACAGACACGCCGTCACAGGGGTTTGGAAGGATGTGCGTGTCTACTCATGAGTGCACACACACGCTCCCTACACACCTGCACGCATGAGCTCTCCGCACACATGTGCACAGGGACTCTTCGGTCCCCCCTTTCTGAACCCTTGGCACGTTTCTTGGCTGCATGACTGCATAAGGAATCGGAAGCAAAGTGAGTCTAGAGGTGGAAGGGGCTTTGTAACGTCACCTGGTCCCTGTTTCCTGGGCTCACCTCCATTTTTAAGGAGCTGGTGGTAGAGGGTCAGGGAAATGAGAACATGTGACACCGTCACACATGTGACACCATCACATGGCTGAAACAGAACTCAGGACAGGGTCCCAGGCCACTGCCCTTCCTGTCATCCGTGGAAGGAGGGAGAAACGCATAGGACATGTGAGCTAGCCCCAAAAGCCAAAACTGATGCCTGACTCGCCACGTGCTGGTGCCCGGTGAGGGCTGGGGATTGGGGTGCAGCTGTCCTCTGGGCACTGAGACGGGCTCTGAGCCAGGCATCTTCCTGCCCCACCTCTGCTTTTGTGCCCCTCTGCCCGCAGCTGAAGAAGGAGTGTGAGCTCCTCAGGCAGAACCAGGAAGAGGGGAAGCACCTGCAGAATTCTTTCAAACAGCCTGCCGGGACGTCGGCCGCCAGTCACCATGGGAAGGAGAGCTGGGGGCCGAGCCACAAGGAGGCCACCATGGAGCTGCTCCGGGTGAAGGACCGGGCCATTGAGCTGGAACGGAACGTGAGTGGGCTGTCCGGCCACGGTTGCTCAGAGAGTGGCCGTGCTGCTTATGGTCCCAGTGATGGGATGCTGCTACTCTAAAGGACACAGGTGTCAGAGGTGTATCCAGATCTAGCTGGATGCTGCTTGAGTTGTCCTGGTCCTTTGTGGTCCCTTCAGCCTTTCTGACCTACAGGGGCATATTCCTATTTTGCCGAGTTCATCACGGGACCTGTCACTCATTTCCGTGACATTGTGCTCTGCATCTGGGGTTGACAAACCACGGCCCATTGCCTGCTTCTGCAAAGAAGGTTTTGTTGCAATACAGACATGCCCTTCGGTCATTTGTTGTGTGGGGCTGCCTTCCCAGCCATGGTGGGGCTGTTTGGGGTTGAAACCACACTGCTGGCACACCCCAAAATGTTTTCTCTCTGGCCCTTGCGAGAAGAACATTTGCCCTTGCACATCTAACGCCCTGTTTACTTGACTCTCCCAGCAACTGTATTAAGGAGATAGTGATGAGAAAGCTGAAACAGTTTGAGAGACTTGACCCAAGTCTCGTGCTAGTTAAGGTAACCCATGTGACTTTGTACCCCACATGTCCTGGCTTGTGGCCCCATTGGTGGCATTTTCTACGAGGTCTTATTCAGACTGATGGGATGGCCGCCTTGTTCTACCTGCTGTCAAGGTGAGGCTGTGACTGCAGGCTTTGATGCCCACCCTGTGCGAGAAGCTCATAGAAGTGCACCATCAGGTGTTCAACAGGAAACAGAGAGAGAGGCGTTAGAGAGAAAAAGGGAGGGGCGGCTCTAACCCAGCCTGCCGTTGCCGTGCACTCACGCTTGGGTTCTGGGCAGCATCCCCTTTACGTGCATTCTTTTGTCTTGAAGCACATAACCCCCAATTCTGTTGACTATGTTTTCCAAGACAAAAAATGTTTCTTCTCTCACCTGGTGGACCCTGGCTTTGACCCCCAAACCATCAACCTTGAGGGCTCCTTACAACTCGAGGACCATTTCTGATGGTCTTGTGCTTCCTCACCCGCTAGAACGCAGCTCTGCAGGCAGAGAAGCAGCTGCTCAAGGGACAGCTGCAGCACTTGGAGACCCAGAATGTGGCCTTCAGCAGTCAGATCCTGACGCTGCAGAAACAGAGTGCCTTCCTGCAGGAGCACAACACCACGCTGCAGACCCAGACGGCCAAGCTGCAGGTGAGGTCCCCAGGCTGCAGGTCAGGCCAGGCTGCAGGTGAGGTCGCGTGGCGTTTATGTGGTGCCCTGGAGACTAGCCCTGAGCACGCTGACTCCTTGGTAAGCAAGACAACACCGGGACTTGGGGGTTTGGCTTGATTTTGAATAGGCTCATTGTGAACAGTGGCTCCTAGCCCCAGGATCTTGTCAGGTGGTTTTGGTGTATAAGCTGTTTTCAGTGACTGAGCATGTGGTTGCCTGGGCTAAAAACATCATTTCTCTGCTTTTACTGGTAGTCTTGTCTGTTTCCCAGAGTCTATTGAGGCATTATCAGGAACGACTTGGAAAAGACAGTTAGAGATCGGCCAGTTCACCAGAGTTAAGCAGGTTTCCTTCTTGTCGAACCTGGCAGAGGCTTTTTCAGGTGGAGTTTTACTCTCCACGGGTGAAGTAGGGTATGAGTGGCTCCTGGGCGGTCTGACAGCACCGAGCAAAGCTAGCGCTCTGGGCCACATAGGCTAGGGTGTTGGTGTTTATTTATGGGGAATAGATTGTGGGAAAATAAGTTACTTATTAATGCTGTTTCTGAGAAAAGTATTTGAAAACATGTAACCTATGGGTCAGGGACAATAAACAGGAAACCATTTGGCAACGAGGTTGGGATTTGTTCTGTTAAAAGTAGGATATAGGTTTATAGTTTTGTTTTTGTTATAATGTCTTTGGTTTTAATATCAGGGTAATTCTGGCCTCAAATTCCCTCTTCGGTTTTCTCATAGTTTGGGGTGTTGTTGGATATCTGTTCCATAAATAGAAGGTAGGTTAAGTTGGTTAGTAGTGTTGTTCAGGCATTCTGTATCCTTACCAATTTTCTTTGTACTTCTTTTTTAACAAATAGGCTTGTAAAACTACTCTCCACAGAGCTTATCCAGGGAAAGGACATGATGTGCCCCAAAAGGTCACATCTGTGGAGAGCTCTGAGTGATAGTTCCTTTATATCATCGGCTTTTGCCCAGAGCAGTTCCTTAAGTTCTGTCCTCAGCCGCTTTGGGGTCTTCCTGCCCTGAGGGTCCCTGTCATTTTGGAGTTGGCACTTGACCTGCCCTTGAGTCCTGAGTCTGTGGCTCCCTGGGGCCTGCACACAGTAAGGCAGCGTCTCCTCCTGCCTCCCCGCAGGTGGAGAATTCCACGCTGAGCTCCCAGAGCGCCTCACTCACCGCGCAGTACACACTGCTCCAGAACCAGCAGGCAGCCAAGGAGAGCGAGATGGAGAACTTGCAGAAGCAGCAGGAGCGGCTGACGACGGCCTACACGGCGCTCCTGCAGGACCACGAGCACCTGGGCGCACTCCACGAGCGCCAGTCGGGGGAGTACGAGGCCCTCATCCGCCAGCACAGCTGCCTGAAGACGCTACACCGGAACCTGGAGCTGGAGCACAAGGAGCTCGGGGAGAGGTGCGTGCTATAGTCGGCGGGGCGGCGCGTGGCCCCCGGGGCTCGTGTACCACCACCACTCTGGCCCCCATTTCTGCTCTTGGCCCTCTGCTTTACCGTGTCTGGGGCACCAGAACTTTCCCAAAGGGAAGTAAATCAGATGTCACCCTCAGCGATTTCGAGTTTGTGCACCTGGAGACCAAGTGACAAAAGGGTCCCTAAGTGGAGACGGGAGTATGTAGTTAATCCCAGCGTGAGGAAACCTAGCATCGGTGTTGAGGTTCCTGCCTCCCAAGGGTTCCTACCCCCTCTCCCTTTTCTCTCCAAACCAAGAATGAGGAGGAGGGAGTTCACCGCAGCTGCTGATTTACAGTGACATGCCTTACCCTTGGCTCCCTGGCCTTTTCTTTCCTGTCTGTGTCTGGGCTTCTTTCTTCTCTTAACCTTTGAAACTTTTGAATATATAGAATATAAACATAATAGAATGGAAACCCGCAGGTACCCATCACCCAGTTTTAGGAGTTACCGATATTATCAATATGCTGGCATTCTCATTTCATCTTTACCTCCCACTCTCCATGCCACACTTGTTTTTAATTGTAAAATTGATGTACATTGAAATGCACAAATCTTAGCTTTGCAGTCTTTGACAAGTCAGTTTTGTGTGCATTCAGTCACGCAGCATCCCCCCGCCCCAAAAGCGCCAGCCCCCGCGGATCCCTGATGGTTCCAGGCCCCTGGGCAGGTGCACAGGACCCAGGGCCTGGGGGGCGGGGCGTGCGCACGACTCTAACACGGGAGAGAGGCTCTCAAGCACTTGGAGCTGCATGGGAGGGGCTGTGTCCACTTCCTGTGCTTGTGAGATGTTCCTGCTGACAGCATGCCCCGGGACTTGGCCTCAACAAGACGCTATGCAAACACTGGGTCTCCAGTGAGAGTAGCTGAGGTGCAGGAGTTTCCACTGCAGGGGTTCAGGGGGGAACTCTTTGTTCCTTCCAGCCAAAATGAGCATCTTCTGCCTCTTGGCCTTTCCGTGTCTCCCTCTTCCCACTCCCGTCCTGCATTCACGGGACATTTATGGGACATCTGCTGCATGCATGGTGCTGTCGGGATGCCCCCCGCTGAGTAACGAAGTGGAGCAAAAAGTGCTCACACAGCTAGGCTTGTGCCCACCACTCAGCAGGTGCTTATGGGTTTTTCTTTGTATTTAATGATTTTTATTTTTCAATTACAGTTGACATACAATGTTAGTTTCAGGTGCACAACATAGCAGACGTTTATATAACTTATGGAGGGATCACCCGTCTGACACCGTACACAGTTATTATCGTTGATTGTATTCCCTGTGCTGTACTTCACATCCCTGTGACTGCTTTGATAACTGGCAGTTTGCACATCTTAATCCCCTCCCATTTCTCATCCACCTCCCTCCCCCACAGTCTGGCAACCTTCAGTTTGTTCTCTGTATCTGAGTTGGTTTGTGCTTTGTTCGTTTATTTTGATTTTTAGATGCCACATGTCTTTCTCGTCTGACTTACTTCACTTAGCGTAATATTCTCTAGTTCCATTCATGTTGTTGCGAATGGCAGGATTTCACTCATTTTTATGGCTGAGTAATACTCTGTCGTGCGTATGTATCATGCCACTTCTTTATCCATTTGTCTATCAGTGGACACTTAGATTACTTCCAAGCTTGGCTACTATAATTAATGCTGCAGTGACCATGGGGACACATATCTCTGCTCACAGTAGTGTTTTGAGTTTCTTTGGGTAAATACCCAGAAGTGGGGTTACTGAGTCCCTGTTCGTCTCTGGTTACAGGCTTTGTATTAAAGTCTGTTTAGTCTGAAGTAAGTATCGCTATCCCAGCTTTTCCTCTTTCGTTTCCACTTGCATGAAATAATTTTTTCCATCCATTTCCTTTTAGTCTGTGTGTAGCTTTTTATCTGAGGCGGGTCTCTTGCAGGCAGCCTACGTACAAGTCTTGTTTCCTTATCCATTCAGCCACCTTGTGTCTATCCATGGGAGCGTTTCCCCCACTTATGTAGTTCTTGCCGTTTTACAATTCATATCTTTGGTTGTTTCTTCTTCTTAAAGAAGTCCCTTCATCATTTCTTGTAATACTGGTTTGGTGGTGATCACCTCCAGCCTTTCCTTGTCTGGGATTACGTGTCTTATTCTTAATCTCCCATTATATGGTATAGTAATGTCAGAATGTTCTTAACATCTGTTCAGATGGGGAAGGTTTTTGCAGGTGGAATTTGGACTGGTCTGAAGGGAGAGTTCCTTGTTGTTTCCCTGTAGCTTCTTGTCAATACAGCATGCAGGACTGCTGTATTACTCCGGACCTTTTGCTGGTTGGACAGACAGCTGGCGGCCCTTTTGGTCTGCCTGTTTGGAAGTGTAGGTCCCTGGAACACAAGGGCGATGGGTGTATGTATATTCTTTGCATTTGACAGTGACAGTCCGACACTCAGTCATCCTTTAATACACATTTACTGAGTGTCCTGCCTCATACTGGGGACTCAGGGAGGAGCCAGCCTCGAAGTTTCTGCTCTGCACTAGCAGTGGGAGAAATGCTTGATCAGTGCACTTTCCTAAGACATTACAGTAGGGAGGCAGGAGTTGGGCACCCACATGGTCAGCCCGTGGCCCTAATGTGTCACCCTGGATGGCTTTTTCCAGGATCATTAGCCCGGATGAGAAAGATCACCACCCTGAAAGCCCGTTTGGGGCCCCCACTCTTAGCTTCTCATTTGCTACATTGGGGCAGCCTACCCCCTGGCAGAAGGCCACACAGGTTTTCAAGTTTGTTTCCCCACAAGCCTTGGCTTCAATCTGAGGGTACAAGTACAGCCGACGTGGGGATAGGAGTGGAGGTCTGAAGACAAAGGCTGGAAACACTGGGACACTGAGTGTGGAAAACTCAGGGAGGGGCCTGGACAGGGAGTTGTCTGAATGAGGAAGATGGGAAGCTGGTGCCCACATTGCCCCCTGTGGACATGGGGGAGCTCCTGTGTCATCTGTGAGCACAGAAGTTTCCAGCAGGCAGGAGGAACGACCTGGGGCATGTCAGGGACTTCCTTCTTGTGCTCTGCTGCCCTCCAGAGACGCTGCATGGTAGCCTGTAAAGACTGAGAGTGGAGTAAAGTAAAAGCCCACGCTGAGGGGCAGGTTGTGGGGGAGGGGAAGGACTGGGTTGGGGGATCTTGAGAAGCAGAGGGGACCGTGTGTGTGCGCGCGTGCGCATATGTGTGCATGTGTGTGTGCATGTGTGGACCATGGGGACATGTCGGGTGGGAGGATGAGGATTGGGCTCCAGGGCTGGAGGAGACCCCAGAGCTGGCCTGGCCCGGGCACTGGCCCTCGTCTCCCGCATCCCTGCTGTCCGGCCCCAGTCCTGCCCGTGCCCCTGGGCTCTGCCGAGAGAAGCCCCAGGGGAGCCCCAGGGGCTCACGGGACGGTTTTCAGTCTTCTGGAGCGTGTGTTGCCTGTAGGGAAAGAAGGTGCTGGGCAGGCTCCCACCGAGTGTGTCCCCCTCCCACAGGCATGAGCGCATGCTGAAACACAAGGCGGAGCTGGAGGAACTGGAGAAGGCATTGAACACGGAGCGGGAGGCTCTGCAGCAGGAGCGGAGGACCAGCGCCGTGGCTGCGGGCGAGAACCAGAGACTGCGGGGAGAGCTGGACAGGTAACCGCCAGCGCCCCCGTGTGGCGGCGCCCGCTGGCGGGGATTCTGTTCAGAGCAGCTCACTGAGCACGCCTGAGAGAGAGGTCCAGTGAGTCCCCGGGTCACCTCCCCTGTACGTTTACAAACCCTGTCATGTGGGGACTCTGGCTTATGGCTGGAATGGAAGGACCCAGGTGACACCTGGGGTGGTGCATTGTCTAAGTTTGGATAACCTCACCTCCACACTGTGATGGTGATGATTGCATCTGGCAGGGGCACCATCATCGTCTAACGTGAGCCGCACGACGATCCCATGAAGGAGTGCAGTTGATCCTCATTCCCTGTCTGAGAATTCACCTACTTGCTGAAATGTGCTTGTAACCCCCATGTCATTACTCGTGGCCTCTCACGCACATGCACAGTGACAGGGTGTTTGAGTTGCCTGCCGCACACAATTGCAGCTGAGGTTGAACAAGGCCCTGGACCTCTGCCTTCTTGTTTCATCACTCATACTGCAGACAGGCATCCCTATTGCGGTCCATTTAGTGCTGTAGGTTTCGTATTTCTGCGCTTTTTGGTGGCAGTTTTGCTGTTTAAAATGGTACCCAATGGAGTGCTGAAATGCTCTAGTATTCTTAGTGCAAGGCTGTGATGTGCCTTACAGGGAATACGAGGTCTGACAATTATGTTCGCAAACTTGCCACCATGCACTTACGTTGGCAGCACTGTGCAGACAGCTCGGTGAGGTGTCATCACTTTGGTCTGTCTGTGTCTCACAGCTGTGTTCGTGTCAACGTCTGGCGGTGTCTTGCTGAGTAGCGTTCATTATTGTTGTGTGTTTTTGTGTGCCATCTCGAGAATGTTGGAGCTTGAATAAAAGCAATGAACAAACATTACATTTCTTGTTAAACTTGGTGAGAATGGAAGTGAAATCAGGGACATGTTAGTCCAAGTTTGTGGGGATAATGCCATGAAGAAAACGGCAGTGTACAAATGGATTAAATGTTTTCTGCGGGGAGAGAAAGCGTCACTGAGGAGGAGAAGTCAGGGCAGCCAGTAAAGAGCAGAACTGATGAAAACATTGCAAAAATTTGTCAAATTGTGTGTCAAAATCATTAGCTGACTGTGAGAAGCGTAGCAGACCCAGTAAACATCAATAGAGAAACCTGAAAATCTTAATTGAAAATCTTGGCATGAGAAAGGTGTGTGCAAAAACGGTCCTATAGGAGCTCACAGATGAACAAAAGCAAAGAAGAGTCAACGTTTGTCAAGACCTTTAGGAGAGGCAACATGATGTTTTGGGCCATGTTATCACTGGTGATGAAACGTGTATATGAACATGACTCTGAAACAAAGCATCAAAGTGCACAATGGAAGTCAGCCAATTCTCCATGACCAAAAAAGTTCCATCAGTCCAAATCAAGAGTTGAAACTAACCTTTTTGATATCAGAGGGATTGTTCATTATGAATTTGTGCCAGCTGGATAAACAGTCAACCAAGTGTACTATTTGGAAGTGCTGAAAAGGCTGCGTGAAAAAGTTAGATGAAAATGACCTGAACTTTTCACAACTCATGGCTCTTGCATCGTGATGATGCACCAGCTCACACGGCACTGTCTGTGAGGGAGTTTTTAGCCAGTACACACATAACTATTGGAATACCCTCTAGTGACTTTTTTCTTTATCCAAAGATAAAGGAAATATTGAAAGGAAGACATTTTGATGACATTCAGAATATCAAGGTTTATACAATGACAACTCTGATGGCCATTCCGAAAAAGAGTTCCAAAATTGCTTTGAAAGGTGGCATCAGTGCACAGCTTCCCAAGGGGAGTACTTTGAAGGTGACTATAGTGATATTCAGCAATGAGGTGTGTAGGACTTTTTCTAGGATGAGTTTGCGAACTGATTTGTCAGACCTCGTATACATGTGATAAACAGGCTTCATTCAGGCATGCATTATGGTGCTGTGGGCTGTATATTACATAAGGTGTCATTAAACACAAAACAAGGTATATTTTGATCAGTTGACAAAAATGTGACCAGAACCTACCCCTGTGTTTCCCTGGGAACAGTAGTGGTTCAGCATTCTCTAATTCAGTGTTCGAATTATAAAACATAACTGCCACAAATAACAAGAGTTGACTGAGCTGTTTTTTTGTTGTTGTTGTTGTTGTTTTTTTTTTTTTTTTTTTTTTTTTTTTTTTTTTTTTTTTTTTTTTTTTTTTTTTTTTTTTTTTTTGACAGATGAGGAAACAGGCTCAGAGAGATTAGAAAACTTGGTCATGCTTCTCATTAATGGCATAGGAGGGATCTAAACTCAGTTTTGTCTCGTCCCAGAGGCATAATGTACGAAGCTGCTTCCTACCTGTGTCCTTGTGTTAATAAGGACCAGGGGCTGCAAACGCTGGTGCCTCCAGTGGCCAGGCAGGTCAAGTACATTGGGGAAAGAGTGGCAGCACTAGACCCAACAGTGGCACGGAGGACAGACACCGTCTGAGGTTGTCAGCTGTGGGGTGGGCCTGGAGCTGCCAAGTTATCCTTCTGTTTATGCTTTTTTTCTCACAAGAACCTGGACATCTGAATATTGATGTGAAACTTTAAAATCCTTAAATGTTGATAAACTATTTTCATTAAAACAACAACTGGGTAGGCCAGACAAGACACATGTGTGTCGAAATGGAGTCCATGGCTCTGGTAATTGGGCTTGTTGATATAAAGCTTCCCCGAGGAAACCCCCATTGGGTAATAATTATGGTGATAGTAATTCCAGTGGATTTATTAATGCCACAGCATCTCCTATTTTATTTATCTCAGGAACTGACATCAGAAAGGGGCTTGCCATGGGGAGAAGAGCATAGAGCAACAATGTCCTGGTGCGATGTTTTTAAAAAGTGTTTTAATGCAGGACTCTTTTTCTAAGTAGGCAGATATGCCACAGCTTCAAATACAACAGAGATTTTAACAGTGATGCTCTGTTGAAGGGGTGTTCTAGCCTACCTGTTCTGTCTCCCCCAGCCCAATGCGGGGGCATAGGGGTAGCTTTAGAGAACCCCAACAAACACAGTTTGAAAAGTTGGCTGATTTTGTTCAAACTCCTCATTTGCACATGAAAAAGCTGAGGCCCAGAGAGGTTGCAGTTTTGTCTAAGGTTGCACAGGTGGGACAGCTCTTCAGCCCTGGCCCTGTGTCTCTCCACTCCCAGGGTCAGTTTGCTGCACCAGCAGCTGAAGGGGGAATATGAGGAACTGCACGCCCATACCAAGGAGCTGAAAACCTCGCTGAACAACTCACAGCTGGAGTTGAACCGCTGGCAGGCTCGGTTTGACGAGCTCAAGGAGCAGCATCAGAGCATGGACATCTCGCTGACCAAGCTGGACAACCACTGCGAGGTGAGGCCTGGGGCTGGCAGGACCTCGGGACCCCCGGATGAGTTCTTGGGGCTGACAGCCTGGGGGCTCAGCTGAGGCAGAGGCCAAGAAGAAACCAAAGGCCTTCGAAGGGGCCCAACACCAGGGTTGGTAGGGATGGGTTAGAAAACATCTTTGATCGGACCCTTGCTTTTTGCAGCATCGGTGCATAGAAACCACCAGAGACTATGGTTTCCATCCTCTCGGCTGGGTATTTGGCTCCGTGCTTACTTGTGTCATCTCATTTAATCCTCACGGTGATCATGTAAGCTGGGGTGCCCATCCTCGCCCCTCCTGAGTGGCAGGTTGGAGCCCAGTCTGCCTGAAGCCAAAGCTCAGACTTTCCCGCTACACCACCCGTGGGTTCTTGTAGTCCAGGCACTGGGCCGTCTCAGCCCGCACTTCCGATCAGCCTCCCCCTGTGTTTACCCAGCTAGGAACCGAGAACGGCTTTTAGTTCTCGGTGGCAGGGAAAAATAAGAATAAGAAAGCTCTTTTGTGGCAAATGAAAATCATAGGCATTTTCAACATCATGTCCGTGAGTGAAGTTTTTTGCACGCAGCCACGCCCACGCATTCACATTTTGTCTCTGGCTCCTTCCCAGCTGCACCGAGGGGGATGACGAGTTGTGGCAGAGACCTCCGTCCCGCCTGGAAAGCCTGGAATTATTTACTCCCTGGCTCTTTCCAGAAACAGCGTGCCCACCCTCTTTGGGAGCAGGGCTGCCCCATACAAATAGCATGCAAGGCACCGTAGGTCGTAGCCCTGTTAAAAAGTGAAAGGAAACAGGTGGGATTGATTTTAATGTTATGTTTTATTTAGCCAGCGTAGCCGGGGTAGCATTTTAACGTGTAACCAGAAAAGCTTATTAATGAGCTATTTTGTATTATTTGTAATCGTCATTAAGTCTTCAGAGCTGTTGTGTACTTCGCACACGGCCCCTGCGCTCGGACGGGCTGCGTTTTAAGCGCTCGGCGGCGGCTGCCGGACGGACGGTGCGGTGGGAGCTTGGCCGTCTCCATCCTGTTGGCTGCTTTGTCCTTCCCCGTTTTCACCAGCGTAGATGGTACCGAGATGGACATCTTTGTGCACGTGGCCTTTCCTTTCTCCTGCAACTCGGGGTCACATAGTTTCTGAGACATTGTCGGTCTGTGTTTTAGCTGCTCTCCCGTCTCAAGGGGAACTTGGAGGAAGAAAACCATCACCTCCTGAGCCAGATCCAGCTCTTGAGCCAGCAGAACCAGATGCTTCTAGAGCAGAACATGGAGAGCAAGGAGCAGTACCACGAGGAGCAGAAGCAGTACATGTAAGGGCTGTGGGTGACATCCGACCAGCGACCCACTGGCCTCCTGGGGGCAGGGGGACAGGCCATCTCACCAGCATACCCTTCTCTTGGTTTTCCCTGGTAGGGTGGTTCTGGATTTCTGCAGGTGGCAGGGGTTGGCTTTTGTTTGCTTTTCAAAGGCAGAAGCTTCTTAATCTGCTTTTCGAATTACGTTCACTTTTAAAACTACGGCAGTGCTAATGAGAGGTGTCTCGGGGGAGGAATTCATAAGGAAAGCAGAGCACAGGTGCCATCACCTGTCCCTTTCTGTCTGAGTCTGTTTTCCCCTGGACACTCTGAACAGCTGGTCATTGGTATGCTGTGGTTGTCCCCCCTCAGCTGGTATTTATGGAGTGCCAGCTTCAGCATAGGCTCTGCGAGGGGCACAGAACCAGCTCCCTGGTCCCCAGGCACTAGCAGGAGTGACGGGGTGTGAGCAGAGCTATGTCTGGTTCTAAGCTACACGGAGAGGCACAGAAGGATGCGTGGTGGCAGAAGTTGGGGTTTTCCTGCTGGCATGGGGTTGGGGGACATGGAGGTGAGCACAGTGAGATCTGGGTGCAGGAAGCGTTAGGAGGGATGGCTGGAGGAGGAGGCGGATGCCTGGCCATGGCCAGTAGTGAGTTTGTGTTCACTGGAAGCATGAGGGCTGCTGGCCTCGCAGGGGCGAGGAAGCTGCCAGAAACGAGGTCAGGAGGAGGAGCCTCAGGACTGGAAACCTTGTGGTTCGGAAGTCAGGTCATCCAAGGTGAATCTCATGGGTCCAGGGTGGTCTTGGCCCCTCCATGCTGTGCTGGTTGGACTGTCCTTCATCGTGAGCAGGAGTGGCTGGCCCAGGTGGGCAATGCAAGGGGAGACAGGCTGGCAGAGGGACATGGTCACGGTGGACACCAGGGCACTGTCCTAGCTCCCTGATGTCATGATGCTCCTTCATGATTGTCCTGGCTTCATATGCTCGTCTAGAGGTGACTCGCCACCTACTGAAGGATAGTTTACGTTGAAAATTCGCCCTGTGATTTGGGGGTAGAAATGGCCATTGCCTGATGGTGGCCCTCTATCATCCTCTGATAGAAATTGCCAGCAGACGTTGGGCAGGTGCAGACTGGAAGAGTAGAAGCCCGGTACCTGGGGGGATGATCTGATCATGGTTTTGCATCAGAGAGTGTCTGCAGGGGGCCCAGAAGTGCTTCCTGAGCCTCCTCTGAGCAGAACACCTTCCCAGGCCCTGCGAGGGCTGTGGTGCCTGCTCCCCATGAGTGTGCATGCGGCTAGGGGTCAGACCCAGATGTGAGAGCACTCTAGCATGAGGCCAAGCACACGGCTGTGAGGACAGAAGGACACAGATGTCAAGCCCAGGGGGCTGTGAGCGGAGCAGGGTTGGTGGTCAGGGCCCCGATGGTTTGAGCATGTCATTTTTCATGAGGTGCTCACTTCGGGGTGCCCACTTGGATTTAGGCAGGACCTCAGCAGCTTCGTGATCAAAGGAACCTGAGCAGTTGTCTCTGGTCCAGAAGCCTCGTTTTCAACTGAGGAAACGGGCTGTTAAGGCCACATGAGTGGCGCAGGGTGGGAGCAGGGCAGGAACCGGCAGCCCAGTGGGCGGCGCTGTGCAGAGTGCACCCACCCCACTGCCTCCCTGAGACAGAACGAATCGAAAGCAGGCCTGCGTGTCTGGAAGACCGAACTCCCCATCCCAGTGAGCAGAGATGCCCCCTGGCAGCCCAGGGTGCAGGAGGTGTCTCTTTGGTCCATTCTGTGTTTTTGAAAAGGTGAGCTGATTCCCAGAATTTAGAAATCAGGCAATTTTGCTTCAGGAGCCGGGTTTCTGGCTGCTCTGGAAAACTTGGAAGATCCCGCCCCTGCCTGCGGCAGCAAGCTGCTGGTGTGGCAGCCCCAAGCACCAGCCGCTCCGCCGTCCCCATGCTCCCTCTGGTGTTTCTGCCTGGAAAGCCATGTTTGTGTTTGCTGCCGTGGAGGTGTCACCAGGAACCTGGTGTTGGAAGGGCCCAGGGCAGAGGTCTGACTTCGCTCACCTAACTCACCGAGGATGGACCTTTCCCCACCACCCTGTGACTGATCCCCCAGTGCCCAGCGTCCTGAATGACCTGGCCGGGAAGTCATTGGAGCCTCTGAACTTGACTTCTCAGGCAGTGAGGGGTTTGCTGTCTTGCGTTTACTGACAGCCATACCCGAGGTGCATTGGCAGGCCTCCTGAAGGCGTCGGGGCTTCCTGGAGCCACGGCAGACGCTTCCATTCACACACTCCACCGCGGCAGTCAGGAGGTCAGGGTTCACGGGCACCAGGATGTCTCAGTCCCAGGCTAGGCTGCTGAGTACATCCATGTATTTTATTGGTTGTTTTTCTCCTCTGTTCACAGAGACAAATTAAATGCCTTGAGGAGACATAAGGAAAAACTGGAAGAAAAAATCATGGATCAGTACAAGTTCTATGATCCTGCTCCAAAGAAGTGAGTTGATTTAAGTTTCGGGAACTTAAACCCAGAACAGAAGAGCTCACTCGCTCGTTCGTGGGGGCAGGGGGATTGTAGCCATTTGGAGCAGTGCCCCGTGTGTAGGGCCTGTATGTCCCTCTCTGTACTCCAGGCCAGCTGCCTGCAGGTCCCTCCCGTCACAGAAAGAAATGAGAATTTCAGCCCCGAGATGAAATTTCTTTTAAGCATAAGCCCTTTTGAGGGAGCAGAGTGTCTGTGGCACCATTAAAGCAGGGTGCAGGGGTTGCCCTGTCAGGTTTTGTCTCGAGATGTAATGGTGCGTCGGAAGCCACGTTTCTGTGTTGGGGAGGAAGCTGGACTAAGACACCTGGACTGGCTGCCACTGCCTTCAACCATGGTGACCTTTGGGCCTTACCCAAGTTCCTCTGGACGCCCTGGACCCCAGGGTGGCTTCATAGACACACGTCTTTCTCCAGGGAGCAGTAGCCCCTGGCCATGGGGCTGGCTCAGTCCCCAAGCCTGCTGGCTTCTGTCCCTGATCATGGGCCTGAGCTCTGGGAGCCAGCCCTGCAGATCCTATCCCAGCCTGGCCTTGAAGTCAGAGTCACCCTGAATCCTTCAAGGCCTTGCTGTTGAAATCCCAGAACCACCGAGTTTCAGAACCTCCACCTGAACCTCCTGTTGACGGAGAAATGAAAGCCCAGATGCGGAAATGGAGTGAGTTTTATCTCCAGAGCTGCTTATCTGAAGGGCCAAGGTTAGAACCAGGTGTGGCCTCCTCTTGTGTCTGTAGAGAGCCCCCACTTCCGGTTAGCTGCACCTGCAGCGCTGAGGCTTTGCATGCCCCGGTGTTAATTCCGACAGTGAATCCGCCCTGCCCTCTGCCCCCGCGCCCAGATTCCCCAGGGCCAAGGAGTGGTCAGAGTATGTCAGCTTGGTTCTCTTATTAACTCGAGCAGAAAAGGAGGAGGTCCCTCACTCTGTGCCTGAAAATGGCATTTTGACAGAAAAGTCACCAAAGGGATTGAATGAGCACAGCACCACTTCCTTCATGCAGATGACCAGGAGCCGAGCGCGCTCTGTGTTCCCGGGGGGCTGGTGTGTTTCGGCCACGATGCGCACTCCCACCACCCCTCAGTCTGTGCGGACTAACTGTGAATCCTGTTCCACCTCCTGAGCCTCACGTGATGATCACGGGGGTGGTGAACAGTGTTATCGTTCTGAACCCCAAATCAATGGCCCACTTCCCAGGCTGGTGATGGAAGTCCCAGCTCACATAGGGCCCCCCTGTGGCCTGCTGGAGGGGCAGTGAGAGCTGATTATATCCTTAAAACCTCTTTCTGACTAGGAAAAACCACTGGATTGGAGCCAAAGCCTTAGTCAAACTCATCAAACCAAAGAAAGAGGGTTCCAGAGAACGACTGAAGTCAACCACAGACAGCCCTGCCTGGCCGCTGGAGTCCCCAGACCAGGCCTCGTGCTCTGCTTCTCAGCCCCTCAGACTGCAGCTGGAGGCCCCCGAGACCACCCCGTCGGGCTCGAATGATGTGGAAGAGCGAGAGGCCCACAACGGGCCCACGGGGAAAGGTAGGAAGGGCTGCCCTGCTGCAGGCAGGGTGTGAGGGCATGGTCCAGCCTCCCTCATGGGCAGGGCAGGATGAATGGTGTGTGGATGTGCACACGTGTGTGCAGGAGCCTGGAGGCGGGGTGCTGTGCACACACCACCCCCCACCTCCTTTGGCATGTTAACAACCAAGTAGAAAGCAGAAACCCATGTCAGCACTGTGGTAGTTTTGCCCTGTAACTGGAGAAGCATCGCTCATCGTGTAGACTGTTAAGGACTTGAGTACCCAAAGCTGATGTGCACACAGGCACCGCACAGACAAGCTCAGTGTACATGCTTGGCTTTTCTCGTGTGTGTCAAAGGGGCTTCCCTGGGCCACATTGGAAGAAGAACTGTCTTGGACCCCCACATAAAATACACCAACACTAACAATGGCTGATGAGCTAAAAAAAAAAAAAAAAAAAAAAAAGTCCGTGCTTAATTTTCATGATGTTTTAAGAAAGTTTACAAATTTATGTTGGGCCACATTCAGAGCTATCCTGGACCACCTGCAGCCTGTGGGCCACAGGCTGGACAGGAGGAAGCCCTTTCCATAGGGAGATCCCGGCCCATTTAACACATAATGCACTTATGCAAGGTCTTCAGCAAGGCCTGTGTGGCTCTGATCCTTTTATCACTTTGAAAAGCAGGTCAGGTGTTCTCCAACGTGACCTGGCCTTGAGACCTGCCACTGAGGGGTGTAGTTTACCTTGTCACTTAGGGCTCCTGTTTAGAGTTTGCCAGAGGTTCTGAAATGGATTTCTCTTTGCATGTGCTGTATTTCATCAAATCTCAGGGGCTGTCAGTTATACGCTGCACAGATAAAAGGAAAACAAGCAAACAAATTATCTATGTACACAGATAAAAGGAAAACAAGCAAACAAATTATATGTGTACACAGATAAAAGGAAAACAAGCAAACAAATTGGTTGTCGCAGTGACAGTTTTGCCAGCAGTCAGACACAGGTCAACTGAGACACATCCTGGTCTCAGAGATGTTAAGGTTTGGTGTTTTAGAATCGATTAAACACAGCAATTGCCTTAAACATTGTTAACATTTTCAAATTTACTTTTAAATATAATTTTATGGATTATTTGTCCATCAATCCATCAGTCCTACACCCTGAAAAATTTAAATTGTTATGAAGGACACAAGGACTTTCTGAAGATCAGGCCCATGCCTGAGACTCGTGCACTCCAGGGGCTGACATTACATACTCAGGGCCAGTGACAAGCCCCATTCTGAGCATGGCATGTGGCAAGCCTTTCGGGGCTGACATTCACCACTTAAGTCTTCTTGTTGTGTCACTTCAAAGGTGACACTAAAGTGTGTACAGTGTACCCATTGTTTGGGGGTGCCTGCTTGACAGGAGATGAGTTGGGTAAAAGGCTCATGGCAGGCACATGATAATGAAGCCTAACGTTTGCGCTGTCTGGAGGAGTTCGATTGCCTCAGGTTTTCACACTGGGTACTTAAATGTTTTACATCTACTACCTCAACTTATGTTCCATCTAAGTTGACTTAATTAACTATATATAACCCGCCTAGCTGAGTTAGGAAAACATTCAAAGCAAGACTATGCTTGACGGGTCTAAGCTGTCAAGCTGACCCATGAATGAGCAGGTCAGTGATCATGATTAGTAACAGCTGCTATATATCGGGCACCTTTTAGCTCGTTTTCGTGCTCTCCTGCCTCATTTAGTCCTGACTGCCCGTAAGGTAGGCGTGACTACTACCCCCTGTGGGTCTCACAGACTGTGGAGCCTGAGCTCTGACCACTGGGCACACGGCCTGCAGTTAAAGCTGCTGTGATCCCCAAAGATGCTGAACAAACCTGGGGCACTGGCATTGAATGAAGTCAGACCCTTTGTCCTGTGGTGTGAGTGATGGCCACCAGGTGGTGCTGTGGAGGAAGGAATAAAGGACTGGTATCATTAATCCTAAGTCAGAAATTGGGTAAATTAGTTAACATATGACATGTGCAGAAAATTAGACTCTGTAATTTAAAGATCATGAATTTAAAGGTTTGGAGTAGAGGATGCGTAGGAGATCTAAAAGCGAACATAGTTCTTCTTAATGATGGGGGTTGGGGTATCCAGAAGAGGTATTTTCATTATTTTCAAACTCATCCTGCCAAAAGATATACTTTTAGAGGTACAAGGATTATTAGTGGATAGTTTATGTAGACTGTTTCATTACAACAGTCCAGAAACACATCATTATGTGTTTCCAAGGTCTTTACACAGGAGGGTAGGAGTAGTATGTGAGCCGAATTGTCAGGAGCCTGTCATTAAAATGGATGAGTAAGAAAAGCGGGGTCCTAAATTAATAAACATTCTCACTTAATAATTTAACGCATTGAAATTGAAACCCAGTCTAAGCCATTGGCTCCTCGAGCCATACATGATTCTCCTCACGTGCCGAGTAAGTAAAGCATTGGCACTGAGATGCCTCGGAATTAATTAAATGGAGTCGGAGCATAAATGATGGACAGAGTCTGGTTCTGTCGTGCCGTGGGTATTGTTTCTGGGGCTGGACAGGATTCTGATTTCCTAAGTACATTTAGCTAATTGAGCATCATTTGTTGTTATTACACATTTCATTTATTTGCTGTTTTTTTTTTTTCTCCCCTTCCTCTCTCGGGTTATCCGGGGGATAACAATTTAGCAACTCAGCGCAAAAAGAGTCCCTTTTTGAGAAGCAAAAGCAAAGACAAAGACAAGTCTCCATCGGCCCACCCAGCTCTCTCTAAACGCCTTCGGTTCTGGTCCTCCTCTGACGCCCCGCCCTCTCCTAACGAGCCTCTCTCTTTCTCAGACATTGGAGACTTTTAATCCTTTTCCTCTGTCAGTGTCTTCATCACATACCCTCCTTCATTTCTAAAATTCAAACAAACAAAAAACAGTACCTAAAGGCCAGATGACCCATAGTGGACCCCTCCTCCTGACCCCAGTTTTAAGCCAAGCCTAAAGTAGCCAGCGTGGATTCTGATTGCAAAAGCGAAGATGAGTGGCCACACCCTCTGGAACGTACTCCATCGCAGCAGTTTTAGGGGCGCCTCAGGACATCCGTGCACAGGGCCTCGGGCCAGGATGTCCGTGCTGAGTAAGTCCAGTGGTGGTGTGCTGCCCGCTCTCTCGCACCTGCAGGCTTACGTCTTGCCCATGTGTGAAGCAGAACTGGTCAGTTGTCGCTTTGCTTCCTGAAATGTACAGCTTCTGTCAAGCGAGATATATTTTTTTTTAAGACTTATTTTTAAGCAGCTAAATTTAAAACTGCTGCCCTCTCCTCCCCTGTCCTAGTCAGAGCACTGAATCGTTGGCGTTTTCGCTTAAGACCCTTTTTTGATGTGGTCTGTTTGGAAGGATTTATTGCTCCATTCAAGTATTTTGATTAATTGCATCGATGTTGCCGAGCCGGAGTTCAGCCCGGAGTGGAGTTTCATGACCGTGCTGTCGTTCTCCGACACCTTGGATGCTGATCTTAAAGCAGCAGTGAGTGGACAGGACATCAGCACGTAAATCCTGCCCAGAGCGGGCGAGTGCTAGTCCCAGAGGCCTTTAGCTACTGCCTGTTCTCTCTTCAGCCATTCTCGTCCCATCTTCACAGTGTTTGCCATGTCTGTATACCACCTGTGTGCTTGCTTACATATTTTCCCTTGAATTGACTCACCGTTTCCACTTAAAAATTTATTTTAAAAGGAAAGATTATTATCAATACTGTAAAAGGGAAATCAGTATCACTATAAAAACAAGGTTACCATAAAAATAAACTACTAAAATGTGGAAGTCGGTCGATGTGGCCCTGACTTTGTCTCGTGCACCCTCTTTGGGACCCCTGGGCTGCCGCAGTCCTGTCTTCTGAGCATGCTGTTGGAGTCGTGCCATTTCTCTGCCATTGGTGCTGCTTGCTCCCCTCTGCTCCCCATTTTAACCTCACCTAGTGGATGCCTGTCCCATTTCATGCCACCAGACTTGAATCTTGCTTCTCATCAAGGTTATCTTTTAAAATCCAAAACTTTCCTGAATTTCACGTCATTAAGATTTGGGTGTTTAGAACATCACAGTGAGTCCAGACTCTGGCTGAGAGGCCAGTGGGGTTAGGTCCGTGGAGAGGGGTGGGACTCTCCCTCGGTGGGCATGGCTCCAGGTGCAGAGCCCTTGGGGTGCCTGGAGCACAACATTGTGCAAAAGGGCCTTGTCCTAATGTGACGAGGAACACCAGCTGCATTAATTTTTACCTTGTATTTGGAGAGCCCATCCTCTTCCCTACTGCTAGGTAGTTGGAGGTTGTTGTTTATTTTCCAGCAATTTTGTATAGGATTTTATTTATGACAAGAGTGTGGGTTCACGGTAGAAAATTTAGAGATTGCGGAAAAGCACGAGATAAAGGGTGAAACTCACTCTTGCGTCACATTATTGTTAGGGTGTCAATAAACTTCTTTCTCAAATCCTAAGTGAAGCCAGTCGGTAGGGTGCACATCCTGGACCTTAAGGGTCTTGCCTACAGGTCTGGAGTGATCCTGAACAGGTCTTCTTAAATCGGGGATTTGAGTGACACACAGTGTCACATAGCAGGTGTGCCCTGTAGTTAACATGTTGGACTTCCATCATTCCGGTTAGCCTCTTGAGCTCTTTTATTTTTCCCCAGCTGTTGAGGGCTGTCATGGTGCAGGGCCTGCAGCTGGGTCCTCCCGTTAGGCCACGACCTGTGAGATACACAGCCTAGCTTTTGTCCCTGTGGTCCATGTGCCCTGCTGCTCCTGCTTCTAGGCCTCAGTGTGGTAGCCTTGCCCTGGTACAGGATTTTTGCAACCCATTTCTCAGTGTCCTTCTCTGCCCCAGGCCCTGGGGACCTAAAATCAAGGCAAGGGTCCCTGCACGGAGGCAGCCTGGACCATATGGACAGCTCCACTGATGCCACTGTGAAGCCCTGGCCCTCAGAGCTGGGTTCCCGGACCTGTGTGTCCTCAGCCGTCACTACAGCCCCTTCCAGCTCCACCCCCATGTCTCGGCACCCAGGCCGCACCAAAGGTGAGTCACAGGTCCCTCCAGAACCAAGAGGGATGAGCCTGTGGAGCCCGGCGTCCTTCCGGAAGATCCCAGGCTCTCAGAGGCAGGAGGGCATCTCTCAGACTACGAGGCAGTGAGCAGAGCACTTAGCGTGAACCGGCTTTGGCCTCACACAGGTGCAGCCTGAGCTCTCCCTACAGCTGTGAGACTACAGGCAGCTGAGTTCACCATCTAGAGGCCCAATCCTAAGCGGCCAACGGCAAAGCCCCCGAGCCCCCACCCGCCACCACCATTCAGGAACTGGTGGCACCAAGAGACGTGAGAGGGTCTCTGAACTGGAGGTTGGTTGGTGGAGTGGGGGGTAAGTGTCCTAAACTGGAAACGGGATTGGCAAAAGATATACAAACCAAACGTCTCCCACGATGCCAATAGCTATGTAGGTTCATACCTTCAGATGTGAGATTAAAATATTATTGAATTCACCTGATTAGCCTAAGAAACTCCCAACAGAACAGCACGGTCAGATCTTGCCAGGTGAAGCCCGTTGAAGTTTAGGGACCGCGGACACCTGAGGAGGGCTTCAACACTAGAGACCAAAACCAGTGCAGGGTCAGCATAGTCAATAGACAGTAAACAGAGACAGAAGCTTTTAAATGCCCATCATTAGTGTTGTCAGAGGTAAGTAAAGTTGTACCCATGAAACAAGAACAGGATGCTATAAAAAGGAGCAGTCAGAGGGGAAAGCACTTGGAAATTTAAAATATGTAAACAGAAGGGAAAGAGCTTAAAACTAAAGAAGACATTCCGCTTATAATTTAGAGATGAAACTATTCCAAGAAACAGTGCAAAGAGCTACAAGTGATTTTCCCTGGGATGTTAGGAATTGAAGAGAAGAGGAGGGTTATTTTTTCACAATAATCCTACCCTCTGGGCTCCTGAAACCATGGGCATGCACAGTCTGACAAGGAAAGCAAAGGCAGACAAGGTCCCTGTCCCTAAAGCGTGCTGGGAGCCTCAGGACCTGGTCCCCATTGTTCACAGGTAGGAAGCACTCCTGGGAGAAGGTGAGGTGAGTGGGCAGCAGGCAGCCAGCAGTCTTTCTCCACTCCTCACCAGACCCTGCAAGTGTCATTCACTCACTGTCGTGTGGCAGGGTGTCTGTTGTCTGTCCCAGTCTCCCAGGCTCTGGGGTGCAGAAGCCCTGCCTGGTCTCTGGCAGGACCTGGAAACAACATCTCCCCTCTGTGGGTCAAGGCCCGGTCCTCTAGGCCAACCCCTGGGCTGTCTCTGCCTGGATCCCATCCCTGAGCCGGAGCCCAGGCCAGGACACGGTGCTGGCCGCTCATGCGCCTGCAGAGCCTGCACACCAGCACTGCCCACGGCGATTGCCTGGCAGCCCCATCCTCACCCTCAGGTGGTCGTGGAATTGTCTGCAAAATGGAAACCCGGTTGTCATTTTAGAGGGGACCCAGGGTCTGCGGTCAGACACTAGCGGGCTTGAGGCAGAGGGCACTGTAGTCCTTTTGAGGGGAGGGGTGGCTGACTCGGGGCCTGTGGGCCCTGAGACTTTCTGGTTAGCAGCTGCAGGTGCGCAGTTCCGTCCCCAGGGAACCAGCACCCTCCCACAGGCAGAGGGCATGATCCTTGCGCCTCCTCCAGCCGGCTGAGGAGAACCAGGCCCCTGGAAGACGAGTGCTTGTGTGGCCCTCTGCTTTTGGTGTAGCTGACCTTCAAGGTTGGAAGGGGCTCCCGGGGGACTGTGTTCAGCTCCTCCACCGCAGTGTCCCTAGGCCAGAACACGGCTTCCACCTGGAATCCCAGTCACTGCAGAGGCGGGAGCGCAACTTAACGTTTCACGGCACACGAGTCGGGAGTAGGAGGCCGCCCCAGCACGAGAAATGGGCGGACAGCACGAGGCAGCGCCTACGGGTCTGGCCCACGCGCCCCTCCCTCGCCCTCAGGACCTGGACACTGCCACAGCTCGGGTGCCGGGCAAGCGCTGGAGGTGGCTGTGTGGCCGAGGGCCTGGGCTTCCCCGGGGGTGTTCCGGGAGCCCGGACTCACTAGCCCTGTTGTCACTGCAGGCTGTAATTCAGAGGACAGCCTCTGTGAGCCGTCGCTGGAGCTCGAGTTCACCAACCACAGGCAGTGCGGTGAGTGGTCAGTGCGTGTGCCCTTCAGCCTGGGCCCTCGGACTTGTTTTCGTACGCAGTACTTTTCCTTCGAGCTAAATCCTGTGTGGAGGTCCAGCACGCAGACGAGGAAGAGGGGCGTTTTTACGTTGAAGTGGGAATGGGGTGTCCAGGGTTCCTCACCACGCTTTCCTTGTCCTCCCCAAAGGCCTGAGCGTGCAGCTTCTGCTTCCGTAACTCCCGGGGTGGGGATGTCACCACCTATCAAGCATCCTCCCCCTGGAGGCTTGGACTTCCCTTCAGAGGATGTTCTGGTGGCTCGTCACATGGGGGGCATCACTTGCAGCAAGGTCTTTGAGGGTGTTCATTTGAATTTCGGTTGCCCACAGGAGCTCCAAGTTGCATTTCATCTTAGAAGTTGCTAGAAGCACTTGCCATCTGATTTAGGCATGTTGTAAATTTCTGCAGAAGGGAACCTGAATTACACCAGCTTCTCAAAAATGAAAAGCTGCTTTGGGTTTTTATAGTTTCTGAAAAACAAAATCCTGGAAGAGTGGGAAGCTAATTCTTTAAACACAAAAACAGAAAACCTCCGTTGCTGTTGAATCCGGCTTGCTTCCGAAGTGATCGGCACTAGTGTCATAAGAGCTAGCCTTATCTCCTGGCCGACCCACTCTGTGAGAGGTTTGTGATGTGGACGGGAATTCAGGCAAATGCGGACGTTTGCAGTTTCTGTGAGTGACGACACGTGGGGAGACAGGTGGACACGAGGGAGCCCTTACGTCTTTATACCGAGAGGAGGCTAACTGGACAGGAGGAATCGCAGTGGTAAACCCCACCGAGTGGCCAGATGTGTGCTCAGTCAGCTGACAGGCTCGCTCTTCGTAAGTGCTTTGATTCCTCGAGCTCCTCTTAGGAAGGAAAAGAAGGCAGAGGGGTGAGCTGTGCGGTGCCCCAGCGAACAGGGACACTTCTGGAGCCCGCTGATTTGTGTTAACGTTGTCCTTACTTCCTCCTTAGACAGATGTGCATGTTTCAGTGCAAATGTTTCCTTTCAAAGCGGGGACTTACTCTGCTTCTGTGCTCTTCACGGAAGCCAGGTATTTACAGCTCACCCCCAGGCCCCATTTGCTAACAGGTTTTTTCCGGAGGCCTGCTATTTGTAGAGCACACCACACTTGGGAGCAGGGTGCCCTGTAGACCCACTAAGTCCAGAACAAACTGCTTGGCAGGGAGGGAAGCAGAGTGTCTCCTAAGCACGTCTCTGGTATGTGGTGCAGTTCAGCTGAACACTACCTGTGTGCAGGGGTGACAGAAACGCAGTCTCTGTCCCCCAGCTGTCCGTTATGCAGCAGGACAGACACTGATACGGGCAGGCTGGTGAGGGTTTGATACGGATCCAGGCTGACAGACGTACTGTCTGAAATGGGACAGTACTGTTGTTTTCTGTCCTTTTAAAAATGGTATGTCTGGTTAGCCTACACTGATCGTGCCGGGGAAGTGGACCAGAAGAGGTGGTCTGCAGGCCTGGAAGGGACAGCTGCCCTTGGCAGGAGGGATGCCATCCTTCCTGGGGCATGTGGGCCCCGGACCCCCCGCCTGAGAGCCGCAGACACGCTCAGCAGGCACAGGAGGGCCGGTTCCCCTAACGCTTGTCACCATAAACATAGATTTTTCCTCTGGGGGCAGATGTCAATTTGAGACAAATAAAGCAAAGGAGCTGAAGGACAGCAAGCAGCCAGGAAAAGCAAGCCCTCTCTTCCGTCTGGAGGGCCCCAGCACCCACGCCCACAGACAGTGAAGGGAGGGCACGTCGTCCCTCGTTCGCACGCACCACACCCACACCGCCGTTTTCAGCTCCCACCCTCTCGGGTTACACTGTCCTGGTCTGCGCAGGGGGTTTCCACCTGTGTTCCAGAAAGCTCCCTAGGAGTGGGCTCCCTGTCCCTCACCCCTCAGCTTACCCAGAGCAGCCCCGCTCTGTCCACTCTCCAGGCTGCAGTTCTGCGTGTCCTTCCCCGCTCTGTCTGCTGCATTTCTGCGTGTCCTTCCCCGCTCTGTCTGCTGGAGTTCTGCGTGGCACTTCCCCACTCTGTCTGCTGGCGTTCTTCACCGGACTTCCTTGGTTAACAAAGTTGTTTTAAGCCACAGCCCGAGACCTCATAGAAACAGATGTCACTTCTGGATCACGTTCTGTGTACTGGGCTGCCACTCAGTGGGTGCAGCTAGACCCCTCCTGGGAGAACCTGGACAATGCCCCAGTCTGTCCTCCCCGAGGGTGTCCGCCTTAACTTTCCCAGGAGTTGCTTTGTTACGTAGTAGTTTGCAGACTAGAAGGTTTAGTCTGGGGTGTGCCTGGTCACCAGCCATCTGGGTTAAATGCTGTCGTTTCCTTTTAGTGTCCCGGCCAGGTAGCCTAGAGAGCAGTAGAAATGCGTCAAGCGACAGCTCGCCTCTTAACCTGAAAGGTAGGTCGCCCTGTCCCTCTGTGCACGTTGCAGTAGATTTGAATCTCTGGCTCTGGGCTCGTATGGTTTTTATAACTTAAAAAAGACAGTTGATGAGATTCGCACATGTGTTAGGCATTTGCATTCACCAGCCACAACATGAGTTTTAAGCTCAGGCCTAGGAGTGGGAATGGATTGAGGTTCAGAGCCCTTCACCCCCACTGACCAGCTCTGGCTACCTGTCCTCTGAGTCCGAGTCGCTTCATCTTTAGAGTGAGGACAGCACGAGTCATTCTGTTCCACTGTGGTCAGAGGACACAGCGATGACTTTGGTTCCTTTAAAGTTTTTACTGTTTGATGGTGCAGAATGTGGTGTCTTCACAAATGTTTCCTGTTCATTTGAAAAGAACGTGCTTGCTGTCCCAAGAGAATCACGTGGTGCCTCTTAGCTGCCGATTTAAACTTTAGCAAAAGCTTTCAACTTTTATCTCAAGTTATTTTGCTTTTAAATGCCAGTGAAATTCTAAAGAATTCCAACATGTCCCTGACCCCCGAAGGCCAGCCTGGGAGAAGTGCCCCATGCCCACCCAGGGCTCTCGCTGGCTCGCTCTCTGCTGTCACTGGGCCTGAGGCAGCACTGCTGAAGGCAGGTGAGGCGGAGGGGGAGACTGACGTGTGTTCCCCATGTCACCTTGCCCCGCCCCTCAGGTTCCTCCGACCAGCTGCACAGCCGGTCTGAGAGCTTCAGCAGTGAAGACCTGGTCCCCAGCAGGGACACAGCCACTGTGCCCCGGGATGCCAGCACCCCAGGGCGCACCGCCCTCAGCCGCCATGAGTACCCCCCACCCCGGAACGGGCCTCTTCCCCTGGAGGGCATCCAGAAGAGGGGTGCGGCCCAGCCTCATGCTGGGGTACGGCCCTGCTCCGCATCCCCGAGCAGCGAGATGGTCACGCTGGAGGAGTTCCTGGAGGAGAGCAATCGGGGCTCCCCCACCCCCGTGAGTGGCCCAGGGGCCCCCTCTTCCTCACCCTCTCAGGTGGATGGGGACTGTGGGCAGAGACCTTGGCAGCAAAGTCACAGGAGGGGTGGGGGCGGGGGAGGGGGGCAGCCTGGGTGCAGAGCTGGCTGGAGTGGGCAGCGTGGCCAGCCCGGGCCTCGGAGCCTCTTCTTGCCATCTGTGAGCTCCGTTGCCAGCGTGGAGAGTGGGGATGGCGCGTGCCCACCACTGGAGCCTCTGAAGCAAGTGGGGCCAGCACCCACGTGCAGGGCGAGCTCTGGACACCCACTTACCCTGAGGCTTCCCAGCAGAGGTTGGCAGCTTTGTCTCCAAAGGGCCAGGCAGTAATACTTGAGGCCTTAGGGTCGCTGCTGCAGCCCCTCCATGCTGCCGTGGTGGCAGGGCGTGGACGTGGACCACTCGACAGTGGTGGCTGCGGCTGGGCTCCCGGAACTCTCGACTTGTGGACATGGATGCTCGCATTTTAGAGTTTTCACATGTCACAGAAGTAGCTCACAGGCCGTACGACAGACGCGTGGAAGGCTGGCATAGGCCCACCGTGCTGCAGCGCCAGCCCCTAACGTGTCACCCGTATTTGGAAACTGTCCTTGGTCCCCTTTGCAGCGTCTGGTTTAGATTATTTGGAGCTGCTTGTGACACGACAGTGTGTGATCTTTCACACACACTGTCTGAATTCAGTGACACGGGCTGTTGGGTTGGCGAGCACATGAAGTTACTGTCTTAAAATGGAGCCTTTGAAGGATTTTTGATGCTTCAGTCATGCTGTCTCATTCCCCTTAAGTACACACAGTTGAGCTTTCTGCAGCCACGCAGTGAACTCTGACCTGCATTAATAGAGCCCAGGGACACGGAGAAAACAATATATTGGTTTAGTAGGTACTTGTTGAGCATCTACTATGTGCTAGGTAGTATGCACGGTGCCCGCTCCCGAGAAACAAAGCCAACCGGTTAGCCAGTGTTGCCCCACATCTGCTAGGCGCCTGGTCTCGCGGAGGATGTGAAAGGAAATGTAAAACAGGGGCTTTGCCACCTTCCATTGCTGGGCCTGTCTGCGGAGTGCCTGCGGGGG
>PVJL010001230.1:273945-284592 GCA_004026885.1 Lyroderma lyra | reverse complement strand
TGGATGGATGGTGGATGGATGGATGGATGGATGGATGATGGATGGATGATGGATGGATGGATGGATGGATGATGGATGGATGATGGATGGATGGATGGATGGATGGATGATGGATGGATGATGGATGGATGATGGATGGATGATGGATGGATGGTGGATGGATGGATGGTGGATGGAGGGAGGGAGGGAGGGATGGATGGACGGACTGAATTCATTAATGGTAGCCAATGTCTGCCCAATAACATCTGGTTGGCTAGTTGGTCCAAAAATTAACGGACCATTTTCCCGAGCTACAGAGAGACAAGAACCTGTAAATTCAGAGGGCCCAGCGTGTGAGAGGAGGGTAAATGAGGAAGTCCTCCAAACTTTCAGAGAGAAGACCGATCTCACACGAAGGAGAATATGCCAGCGGACGTCTGTGCACAGCAGAGCCTGGCAGGCGGGGGTCTGCGGCTCCCCACATGCTTACTGGGGCATGAACAGGTGAGCGGTGGGAAGCCAGCAGGCAGCGAGGGCCTGGGCTGGGTGATCCAGCTGGGTCGCCCCGCCGTGCCCACTGTGTGCCTGCAGACGGGCCGTGCTCCCCAGGGGCGGCCGGCACCCCGAGTACTCGTGCTCCAAGCCCCTTGCTAACCCCACCCAAGACTGCATCCTGTGCCCGCTCACTGTTTGAGTGTGATGGCCAGGCCGGGCTGAAACGAGGCATTCCGTGTCGCAGGCTGTCCGGCTGCACTGCTGGCAGCATGCACCGGGCACCCCTCCCCGGGAGCTGTCGCCTACTGATACCGTTCGTCTGTCTCCTCGGGTGTGTTTCTCTCTGTTTACCCGACATAGGCTCCAGCCACATGGGCTGCTTTGGGAGGGGCTCGGCCCCTGCCCCGTGTACACGGCAGCAGAGGCACTGACTGAACTGCACCCAGCTAGACAGACAGGTGGCGGCGGGCAATGCACCCTCCAGTATCTGGTCACACCTGCCTGAACTCCAAGACGCTGATAAACAAGTCCCTGTGCATCTCCTCTGCCCAGACCCCAGACAGGTGGAGGGGTGGGCTGCAGGCCAAACATGTCGGGCAAGGAAAACACCCCCTCCTCTCCCTAAAAGATTCTGTGGACTTGGGGAACAACGAAAGAAGTCCCCTTTTAACCCACTGCTGGTCAGGCAGTACCTTGTGAGCGCGGGGTTTCACACCCTGCCGCTGAGTGGCCGGAGGCACCGAGATTGCTCTGCTAACGCACAGGGGCAAGCTGCTGTGAGTGCTGTCCCTCCCCCAGAGACCTGGGTCCTGTTCTCTGTTCAGGAGCTGGGCCAGGAAGGAGCTGGGCTAGGACGCAGTGACGACAGAGACAACCCCCCCATCCTGAGGGGGGGCCTGTGCTGGGGAGACCACCTACGGGGTAGTCTGTCCTGGGGGAGGCCCCGGGGGTGCCTGCCTTCTGACTGAGCAGCAATAGCTGAAACCGAGTCCCGCAGAGTTTCTGAGCTGGACCTAGGACCCCAACTCTAACCCACAGAACACAGCAAAGTGAAGAGAGGTCACTTCCAAGGTAGGTTACAGAAAGACTGGCTGCTGTCCTGTCCGCCCCGAGAGATGTCAGCTGCCAGGCTGCGAGCGCCCTCAGCAGCGGCCCACACAGCAGGGAAGGATGTCTCTGGCCAGCAGCCGCACGGCTGGCCCTGGGCGTGGGTCCTCGGAGGCCAGCAGCTCGGCGTGAGCCAGCGCAGATCGGGTGCTCCCCACGGCAGCCCTGGCCGACCCCGTGCGGGAGCCCTCGCCCGGACTCCTGCCCATGGAAACTGGGAGGACAAACACGGTGGCGTCAGAGGCTCCACGCGGGGCGGTCGGTCCCACGGCAGTACAGACCAGTGCACCATACTCGTGGAATGCAGAATACGAGTCAGGATTTGATTCGTTACCATTCCTGCTACAAATGCATGCAGAATGCCACTATATTTATTTCTAGGCAGCAACACACGGTGAGGTATTTTTTAAAGTGTCCCCTCAAGTCTACTCTGTGACCAGATGACCGAGGAAAGCATGCCACGTGCACCAGAGATAAACCGACTACGAATGGAAAAGACTGGTTATTGTCAGGTGACGACCCAAGTATCACCGTCTCACAAGCTAAGTGTCACTGACAGCAATTGACAAACGAGGGCACCGGGGTCACGCCCCTCGCTTACCCCCACTTAGGGTTCAGCCCACACCCCCAGGCCGCCCCCCTTATCATCAGCAGGAGCAGATGCCGTGCAGAGACCACCCTCCCCCGAAGGGGTTCTGCTGAAGGGGTGCCTGCCGCGCCCCCACGTCTGTCTCCGTTCCGTGGCACCATCGTGTCCCAAATTTGAACATCAAATCAGGCCGGTGGCCACCAAAATTGTCAGTGCGCACGGCTTTTGAATAATTTATAAGAGGCTGAGCAGCAGGGCACAGCACATAAAGGCTCCCGGCCAGCATTTCGTGACCACGCACTCTGGGTGGTTCCTTTCTCGTCAACTCTTGAGGTTTTACCACTTCCAGCCCCAAGAGACGAGGAGGCTGCGCTGCAGGTCGCGGGGCAGACGCGGTCTGGTCTCGGGGCCCTCGTCCCCGTGGCCCGCCCCGACGGGCTCACCGCTAGGCAGCCGCAGGGCGCCGCGACGACGAGGGGTGCACACGAGAACCACCCAAACCGTGAGGCAGCCCTGGGAGCAGGACACACAGCACACAGCGTGATCAGGAAGGGGGGGAAGCAGCAAGAGAGGGACAGAAGTGGGAGGCTAACTTTCACAACGTTTCATCTCCCACATCTGAAAAGCGCACACGGCGAGCCCCACAGGCCAACCCATGCTGACGTCACACTCCGCACACAAGGGAGCTTTGGAACATGAACTTGAAGCTCTCCGTCTCCTCCTCCTTCCAGAAGTGCACCTCGCGCTCCTACAGCACTGAGCCAGCTGTGCCCCCCACCCCAGGAACGAGGGGGCTGCCCCCCAAGGAAGGAGCACCCCAACCCTCGGAGCAGGAGGCCTGTGGGAACAGGACACCTGCAGAGCGGCTTGAATATTTCATCGCCGGTCCCTGGTGTCCCCCGCCCGAGCAGCATCTCCAACGCAGAGCTCCCTTTCTTAATGTGTGGAGAAGAAAGTCTACATTTAGCGGAAAGGATATTGTTCTAACCACAAAGCCTCATTTTACTGCTTCAAAAATATTAATAGGGGGCTCCCTGGTGGTGTAGTGGCCAGGCTTTGGTGTTCTCACTGCCGCGGCCTGGGTTCGATCCCCGCTCAGGGAACCCCCCCAAAATATTAATATACAGTATACAGTTGACCCTTGAACAATGAGGGCCGACTGGATATTTATTGAAAAAAGACCCGCACGGTCCAAACCCACGTTGTCCGAGGGTCAAGTGTATTACGTGCAAAGTTCACATCAAGCAAAATCCAAAGGATAACCACTTAAGAGAAACCAATGTACACAAGCGCTCTCATCTAAAAGGAAGAAAAACATAACGCCTCCAGCAATGACAAGTGCATTACTTAATACCGCCGGCCGCGTGTGCTGGGTGGTGAGGCCTGGAGAGTTAGCGGGGCCTCGGGGGGGGGGGGTCTGAGACCCCACCAGCGGCTCCGATGCTCCCCGCCCCCACCTGCCCGGCTGGCCCAGGAACCTCAGCGAGCAGCCTTCCGTGGCTCTGAGGCAGCACTGTGGGCACACCCGGCATTGGCACACACACTGAGGACGCATGTGGGCGTGGGGACAGGTGACAGGCTTGAGGGGCAGCACAAGCTGAGTTATGGCTGTTTCCGATTCCAGAAACAAACTCTAGCTCAATACAATCTTAAAATAATGAAGGTTAAGTCATCTCTATTGCCCTTCCTGTTACTACTTGACTTCTTTTTTCTTTACTTGATATTTATTTCTGTTTGTGGTTTTTAAACCTGGGCAAAGTGGGACTATAAATAGAGTTACTGGATTTAGTGAGTAAAACCCCAGGACACCCAGTTAAATTTGAATTTCAGATGAAAGGTGAGTAACTTTTGAGTATAAGTATGTCCCAAACATGGCACAGAATATTTCATGTGGTGACCCTGTGAAGGGACAGGTGACACTGCATTTCCTGCCTGGCCGCACTACAGCAGTCAGGGCCCTGACTCAGTTTCCCTGAGCTCCTCCTGGCTGGAGCCGGGTCGGCTCCCATCACCCCACTGGAACGCCACCGTCACCACCGCCACCCCTCACCTCGCACAGCTGGGTCCCTGGGGAAAGTCAGCAGTGACAAGAGGGAGCAGGCCGCACCCTGCGTCCACCTGCCCCACCTGACCATCCCCAGCCTCGCCTGTCCCCCGCCTCACCCCAAACGCCCAGGAGAGACGGAGCGCATTTCCTCATCCACAAACGGATCTGGTTTCAGGCCTTCGACCGCAGTTCCCCGCCCCACGGCCAGGGCCGTCCAGATCAGGCCTCGGTCTGGGGTTCTTAGGCGCAGCACGACCGGGGAGCCTGCGTCTCATGAGCGAGGGGGCCAGGGCGGAGGCGGGGCCAGGGCGGAGGCGGGGCCAGGGCGGAGGCGGGGCCAGGGCGGCCCCACCCCCGGGGACCCCACGTAGATCCTCGGCTCCCAGTCCTGGCAAGGTGTAGTGGGCTGAGTGGTGGCCCCCAAGCCATGAGGTCCTAGTCCCCGAACCCGGAAATGTGACCGTATGTTGAAAAGGGGTCTTTGCAGACAGGATTACGGGAAGGGTTCTGAGATGCGGAGACGATCCCAGATTACCCGGATGGGCACTAAATGTCACCACTTTAGGAGAGGGAGGCAGGAGGAAGATCAGACACGGGAGGAGGCCGCATGAAGACGGGGGCAGAGACGGAGCAGGCAGCCACAAGCCCACGCCTGCCAGCAGCCCCCCGGGCGGAAGCAGCGGGAAGGAGCTTGCCCTGGACCTGCCAGGGGCAGCGCCGCCCTGTGACACCCTGCAGTGGACCTGCGGACCCCAGACCTGTGCTGAGGAACTTCGTGCTGGTGTCAGCCCTCTGTCCCCCATGTGCCACAGGAAACCAGCACGGGGCGGCGCCCTGGGACCCCTCCTCCCCGGCCCCGCTGCCCCACCCTCCAAGTGACCAAGCTGCCACTGCTGCCGGGTGAACTCTGCAGGTTGCCTCCTGGGCTGGATACTAGGCCGCCGGGGACGCGGGCTCAGGCGGGTGGGGGCCGGGGCACCTCACTGCCCACCTGTCTCCCTGGAGAAGGAGTCCTCGGCCGGGCACACAGTGGGGACCGGATACAGATGTGCTACATGAAGGCCTGAGCTGCCCACCGGGCACCAGCCATCGCTCAGGTCCCTGAGAACCTCCCACCACCTTGCACCCTCCTTAGTAACCCTACTGTATAGCAGATCAGTGGCACATGGGGACTGAGCCCGAGGCCCCACCAGGTAACAGGAACGCGGAAAGGAATATAGTATGGGAAGGCAACGATCAGCCCCCGATGCCCGGCAAACGAAGGCCAGGCCCAGGGGCCGTGGTCTCTGGGAGGTCCTGGAAGAACAGCCCACCCTCACCCTCCCAGAGGAAGGGACGCACAGCATCTCCGGCCCCAGGCAACACCCGGAAGGGCCCGCCTGAGCTTCACCGCGCCGGATCTGTGAAGGAGAAGCGCTCTTTCGGCGAGAGTCGCGCACTCCCTGATCACCTGACTCTCCCGGTGAGAAGCAAGTGACCCAAAGTGACCCAAAGGTCAGTGCCTGGCGGCTCACCAGCAGCCACAAAGCGCAGTTGGCCCCTGCGGTGAACGCACCTCATGCACCCTCCCGGGTTGCTCAACCAAGTTCCACCCGGGCACAAACGACCAAGACGGACTCCTTGAAGGCACCGGAGAGCAGTGTAGCAAGCAGGAACTGGAGGGGGTGTTCTCCCCTAAAAGATGAGGCTTGCAGTGGGTCAGAGGACAAGCCCCAACTGTGCGCAATGACTGGAGCTCAGGCGGAGACAGCACCATCTCAGGAAGGAGGGTGCTGGGGAGAGAGGCAGCCCCGAAGCCCGCTCATGAGCTCTGCCCAGGCCCCTGGCAGCCCCTACCCGCCCGCGCACAGCAGAATCAAGGAGCAGGCTGAGCGGACCGCGCCCCAGGTGGAGATTACAGCAGATCTCGGTGTGAGTCCAGACAAATGAACTTCCAGAACAAAAATCAGCACCCTTCACTCACACACACACACACACACACACACACACACACACACCACCACAATGGATCACCCAGGATGTCCATTCCAGTACACAATCAAATAGCACTCGATGGTCAAAGAAACAGGAAGATGTGACCCATAGTCAAGAGAGAAAGAGGTCAACAAAAATTGATCCTGAGGTAACCCAGGCATTGAAATGAGCAGATAAGAACTTTAAGGCAGCTAATACAGTGTGATCAAGGATTAATGGAAAATACAGTCACAATAAACAGATGGCATATCTCAGAATGGAAGTGGACATATAAAAAAGAAGCAACTGAAAATAAAAACTATGGTAACCAATTTGAAAACTCACCAAATGAACTAATAGCAGATTGGAGACACAGGAAAGGGTGAGTGAACTTGAAGACAGGTCAACAGAAATGATCCAATATGAAAAACAGACAGGAATGCTTTTCGAAATGGACAGGGCCCAAATGCCCTGGGGGATGATATCAAGCATCACCCACAAATGTAACGGGAGTGCCAAAGGAGAGACAAGTGGGGTAGAAAAATATCTGAAGAAACAATGAGCAAAACTCAGTGAAAACGTATAAGCACATCTATCCAAGAAGACCAACAGCCTTGAGCAGGATAAATACAAATAACCCCCCCGATTCACATCACAGTCCAAGTGCTGGAAGACAGAGAGATCTGAGGAGCAGTGTCACCGACGACACACAGAGACGGCGCAGCTAGGAAGGGCTAACTGCTCATCACAAACAGGGGCCACAGGACCCAGAAACCACGGACAGCTGCAGAAAGGACACTGGCAACCCAGAATTCTGTATCCAGAAAGAAGATCCTTTAAAACTGAAGGGAAATGGAGACATTGCAGATGACCGAAAACGGGGAGAATCTGTCACTATCAGGCAAGAAATGCTAAAGGAAGTGTTTCATGTTGAAGAGAAATGACACTAGATGGAATGCAAATCTACAAGAAGGAATGGAGCACACCAGAAACGGTAACATGTGACTAAATATTTCTCAATACTTTTTTCTAATTTCCTTAAAATACATATGACTTTTTAAAGCAAAAATATAAAACTATGTTGTATGGTTTATAACATATAGATGTAATATGAAGACAAGAATAGCTCCAGGGGGAATAAATGGAACTTAGTATTATTACAAAATCCTTACCTTTTATGTAAAGTGTTACGAAAGGAACAGACTGGGACAAGATACATATTTTAGACTGCTGAAGAGTAGTGCAAAGAAGTATAGCCACAAAGCCAAGAGAGGAATTAAGATAGAATACTAAAAATACATGTGTATATATTATCACACATACACATACACAGAGGGTGCTAAAAACATACACGCATTTTAGGAAAGGAAAAAACTGGATTAAAATTGTAACATTCAATATATACCAATAACAAAAGATGAATACAAGTCACATTTGACTTCTGCAATGACAAGAGGTACTCAGAGTGGTGACCGTCAGTGCCCAGACACTTCTGGTTACGGCAAACTGCTGCTTGAGCAGTGTTGACCAAAGTGTCCACTTGTGTCACTGTGCGTGCTGTTTCAATTCCTGAAGTCCCACCCGTGTAGCCCGTTTTCTGCGGCACACCACGTCCTTTAAGGTCCCCCACAGGTAGAAGTCAGAGTGTCAAGTCAGGAGAACATGCAGGAAATTCAAACAAATTTCTCAAATTTCAAATACCATTTCAAGATAGTCTTGCACTCCTTGAATGACAACCATGGTTCCACCACTGTCTGTGACTGTCCTGCCTGTCGCGTGGTGACGCTAGCATCCATTTTATGAATGCCATCCTCTGAGAGAACACCATACTGCACATTGCTACCGTAATTCAATTCAACTTCGGAAAGTAATACATAGACAACATCTCCTAAAACATGTGTCCATTTTTGGCACTCCCGGTATATTACATGCATGTACATCCACATCTGTGTGTGGATACATAAATGCACATATTCGACTAGCCCAAAACCAGACAGGAAAGGAAAAACAGCAGCAACAACAACAAATAGGCAAAGGGAAAACAAATCAGCCATATTAATATTTGCACAAAACGGAAATGGGCAAGGAGAGGCACGAGGAGTGGGTGGAGTGGAGATGACGCAGAATGAATGGCAGGACATCACCAGCTACTAAAGCCGAGCGATGGGTCCATGGGGATTCACTATGTTCTTCTGTTCATTCTGTACCTTTTCAACATTTTCCACAATAAACACTCTTTAATATTGAAATTAAGAGTATTCCAAATATTATTTATGCCTCCCCCCGCCAAGCTGCTTTGGAAAAAATGATGTTTATTGTTTATTTATTAGCTAATAAAAAAGTCTTCAATTTGGGGGATATTTAAACACTAAAAAATATAAATGAGCAAAATATTCACATTCAAAAGCAGAAACTATCAGGTGATAAAAAAGCAAGACCCAACTAACTACATGCTTTGTAAGAAGCTGACTTTGAACATAGGGACATGGTAGGCTGAGACTAAGAGAACGTAAAAGCTATACCATGCAAACAGTAAACACGAGGAGGCTGGAGGAGGTGTCTTAGGATCAGACAAGCAGACTTAGAGACAAAAGCTCCATTCATCAGCAAGACAGAATCACCATAAATGTGTGGGAGCCCAATACCAGAGCTTCTATACATGACCAAACCAGAAAGAACTAAAGGCAGAGAGACCAATCCAGTCAATGCTGGAGATTTTAACACCTTTCTCAGCGACTGTTAGAGCTACCTGAACCCCTACTCGCCTAAAACCAGTACTGACACAGCAGATCCGAACACTATGCAGTGTTCCTGCCAGCGCCAGGCGTGAGCTAGGTCTCTGAATTCAGCCATGGATAATACTGAGGAAAACAAACAAACCTGGTTTCATGGAAGATATAGTCTAGTGAAAATAGAAGGAAAAAAAGGGAGAAAAACAATAAAAACTCAAAGTATTCTTAATGATTTTCTAAAAGATAAGATCTTACATCTCTAAATGTAGAATACGACGTTATTTTTGAAACTAAAAAAGGGAAATTGAATTCTAAAATTGAAAACTAAAGAGGATGATAGAAATAAAACAGTCAGTGGGGGAGTCGGAAGGCAGTGGAGAGCGATCTTCCAAGAACAGGACAGACATCTAGGAGACCAACAAAAGGAGAAAACATGAGGGGACTGGTGTGTCAGCCCAGGAGGTCCAACCTCCAGATGAAAGTTCTGGAAAGAGAGGATGCAAAGCTGAAAGAAAATTATCTGGGCACGATATAAGACGTCAGTCCCCAGCCGGAAGGAGCCGCCACGTGCCCTCAAAGTAACGAGCAAGCCCCACCTGGGACGCTTCAGCGCGCGGGGATCGAGCACCGCTCCGGCGGGCCGGGGCCAGGGCCCACACGGGAAGGGACGTCAGAAAGGGCGCCGGACGCCCGAGCAGAGCTGGGAACTAAATACAGTGAGGGAGTTTCCTGGTGGTGCAGTGGCTGGGCTTCGCCGCAGCCTGGGTTCGATTCCCAGCCAGGGAACCCCAAAAAAGTAAATAAATACAGTGAGGAACGTCTTCGACATGTGGGAAACTACTTTCCAGCAGAATTCTATACCCAGCTAAACAAACTTAACGGAGGATCACGATACTTTTAAATCAAAGACAAAATGTTTCTTAGTTATCAAGAGCATGGGCTTTGGTCAGAGGAGGAGTGAGCCCAGGCAGAACAGCGCGGCCCAGAGTGCAGGCCCAAAGCAGAGGGAGGGCCGCGGGCAAGCCCCCAGCGGCAGCTGTGCGCGGTCTGCAGCGGGGCCAGGGCAGACGCGGCAGGGAGAGAATCTTCCTGCAACCACCAAGAGGGACGTGTGCCGGGTGTAAGGAAAGGAGTTTGGGGATAGATGGGTGTCAGGCTTTGGTGA
The DNA here is from genome assembly GCA_004026885.1 of Lyroderma lyra. Lineage (NCBI taxonomy): Eukaryota > Metazoa > Chordata > Mammalia > Chiroptera > Megadermatidae > Lyroderma > Lyroderma lyra. The sequence goes on along the minus strand of PVJL010001230.1, from coordinate 274,525 downwards.
GGAAGGAGCTGCACTCGAGGTTGCTGCGTGGTTCGGTGCTGAACAGGAGGCAGGAAAAGGTGAGCCATGACCCTGGTTTGACCACAGACGTGATATGATAGTGCTGGGAAATGGAGCGGCGGAGGCAGCGGCGCTGGAGAGGAAGGCGAAAGCTTCCTCTGCGCCTTAGAGAGAAATCAAAGCAGAAAGTCTGCACACACGCATGTTAAAGGAGCCACCTCAACGCAGTCACACCTGGGGGTGGCTGCCTGGGGGCTCGGGGGTGGGGAGGGGACCAGGGCAGAAGGCCTCCTGTCTGGTTTTTCAGTCAGTGCGCTTAGCTTCTGCCTGTGTCCTGGGAGGCTCAGCAAGACCACTGAGAAGGGACAAAAACAAGGTGCAGAAAGAGACATGTAAGCAGAATGGGGTGTGTGTGTGTGTGTGTGTGTGTGTCTACACACGACTGTGTGAGCAAGGACAAAGATGGGGAAGGGCACACATCAGGAAGTCACCGTGACTACAGGGTTGGGAACAGCAAGGCCACTGGAAGGGAGAAAGGGAAGAAAACAGGACCAACTCCATGTTCCTTTTCTTTGGCGGG
>PVJL010001230.1:250648-273845 GCA_004026885.1 Lyroderma lyra | reverse complement strand
GTCCATATGCAAAGCCTGTGTGCACGCAGGATACTTCTGGAGAGAGACTATAGCTTTCATCAGATGGTCAAAGGAGCTGGTGGCCGCCAACCCCCAGACAGTAAAGCACCTGCGATCTGTCACACTGGAACCCCCGGCCGGCTCTTCTTCTTTCCCGGGACCCCCACTGAGGACAGTTGCAGCCTCCCCTCCAGGGCACAGCGGAGAAACCACAGCCCCTGGGACAGACCCTGACTGAGGGACCCAGCACGGAGTGGGAACCACAGCCCTTTCAGAAACAGGGTCAGGGGCGCTGCGGCAGGCTGAAAAGTGGTCACCAGAGACACGACTGATCCCTGGAACTGTGAATGTCACCTAGTAAGAAATAGGGACTTTGCAGGTGAGATGAACTGAAGGATCCTGGGTAATGCAGGTGGGCCTGGGCCCCAATCACAACTGTCCTGGCAGCGGGGATGAGGGTGGGGGGTGGGGCCCGGGGGCAGGGAGGGGCAGAGGGGAGGGGGAGGAAGGCAGGGTGTGAGGAAGCCTGTGGGGTGGGCACTGGGAGGTCAGGCCGGGCCAGGACTGAGCACAGCCTCCAGAAGCTGAGAAGGGACAGCACAGGTCCTCCCTGGAGCCTGCGGAGGTGTCACCCGGGTTTTCGGGCCAGTGAGACCCACTTTGGACTTCCAACCTCCAGAACGTGAGGGAATACATTTCTATTGTTTCAGCCCCCGAGGGGGTGGTAATTGTTTCAGCAGGCACAGGAAAGGCACACAAGCGCTCGTTCACAGGAGTGCCACCGAATTCACCGGAAAAGCAAAGGCCCCGGCGCGCTGCGGTGTGCTTGCCACACGGCTGTCTCCCTCGCCCTGTTTCGCTTGGCTCGTTTCAGACAATGTCAGAGGCAACAGCATCAGAAACAACACGTGTCCCCTTCTGCGTGGAGGGGCGGGCTGTGGGCACAGCCCCCTCGGGCACCTTCACCCGACACTGGGCTGCCCCCATCCTGATGTCACAGGGACAGGGCCGCCTCCTCCGCCTGGCCCCCGACGCCTTCCTCTCGGACGCCCACCCCCCGGCAAGGGGGAAAGGCCTGCGGCCCTTGACCCTAGGGCTCACGAGCCCCCAGCGCCCCTTGTCTCTGCCCCGCAGGCCCACTCAGCTCCCCTCCTCTCTCCCGACCCAGCCCACGACGCTGCCACCTGAGCCCTCTCTCCCCCACCCAGAGGAGTCCCGTGTCGTCAGTCACCCTCCTGGCAGCGTCGGGAGGCGCGTCCCGAAGCCGAGGTCCTGTGCGGGCCTCCGTGCCCGCCACCTCCAGTCCCGACAACCACCGTTAGGGAGGCGCTTTCATGACACGTCGCCCTGGGTCCCCCTACTCCTAAAGCCGATGCCCATTCGAGGCTGTCTCGGTGCCTCCGTGAAGCTGGGAGGACTCTTCAGGATGCCGCCCTGCCTCTCCAGCCCTCTCCCCACCCCCGTCCTGCACCCCGCTGCAGACCACCTGTGGGGAGATGCCTCACCCCCGAGCTCCCTCAAGAAGCCACCACGCACACCTCGCTGTCCCTTCCTGCGGGTCCGGGGCCTGACAACTGCCCTATGAGTTCCAGCAGACAACCGACACTGACCGCGCTCAGCTCGTGCCCCAAGGCAGGTCCCAGGCACCCATGAGGAAACTGAGGCACAGACAGGGTGCTCACCTGCCCAAGGGCCAGGCTGGTGCCAGGCCAGGCAGCCCCCTCTGGGGCCGTTGTCCACACCCCACAACTCTGGGGCCACTCTGTCTACACCTGTAACTCTGGGGACACTGTCTACACCCGTAACTCTGGGGCCACTCTGTCTATACCCGTAACTTTGGGGCCACTCTGTCTACACCCCGTAACTCTGGGGCCACTCTGTCTATACCCCGTAACTCTGGGAACATTGCACCCCACAACTCTGAGACGCTGTCCATACCCCACAACTCTGGGAGCACTCTGTCTACACCCCATAACTCTGGGGATGCTGCACCCCACAACTCTGGGGCCAGTCTGTCTATACCCCATAACTCTGGGGACACTGCACCCCACAACTCTGGGGCCACTCTATCTACACCCCATAACTCTGGGGACACTGTCTACACTCCACAACTCTGGGGCCACTCTGTCTACACCCTGTAACTCTGGGGACACTGTCTATACCCCACAACTCTGGGGCCACTCTGTCTACACCCCATAACTCTGGGGACACTGTCTACACCCCACAACTCTGGGGCCACTCTGTCTACACCCCATAACTCTGGGGACACTGTCTGCACCCCACAACTCTGGGCCGCTGTCTACACCGCACCACCCCTGAGGCGCAGCAGAGCCTGGGATGGGGGACCTGCGGCGACTGCAGTCAATTTCCAGAGTTGGGGTCTCTGGAGACAGCCTCTGCCCAAACAATGAGGCGCCTGTTAGGAAGCGCCGGGAAAGCAGGACCCCGCAGGCGGCGATCCAACGCGCTGGGCACTGAGTTCTCTCCCCGAACCGCACCCGACCCCGACCCCGGGCCTCGCTCCGGCCCGTCCAGTCCCGCCAGGACCGGGCCGGCTTCACAGCGACCCACACCCGGGCCCGATGGGGTCCGTCGGCGCCGGGCCCACGACAAGTCCTCGGAGTTGGGCCCGGGAACAAAAGGAGAGCGGCCGGCGGCCCGGGTTCGGGGGGCGGGGATCCCCAAGGAGACAGCGGCCCTGAGGAGCCGGACCGGCCGGTCGCCCCTGCACCCCTCCGCGGCGCTGGGCGGGGCCGGTCCGCGGAGGGCGCGAGCGCGCGCCCCGAGAAGAAAGAAACCGGAGGCGGGGCGGCCCTGCGCCCGGTCCGCAACCTACCGGCCGATCGCTTCGCCGGCCGAGTCCGCGGCGCCTGCGTGCCCAACGGTCGCCTCAGCCTCTGCGGCCCGGGGCAAGGGGCGGGGCCCGGGCCCGGGCCCGGGCCCAGGGCGGACCGGGCGGGATGGGCGGGGCCTCCAGAGGGCGTGGTCGTTGTGGGCGTGGTCTCGGTAAGACGGGGCGTGGCTTCCACGGGCGTGGGCGGGTCTAAGGAGGAGGTGGCAGTAGTTCGGAGCCTCAAGGGGGCGGGGCCTCTGGGGAGCGGGAAACTGGATGCGGGCCGGGCCCTAGGGGCGGGGCATACAGAAAAATAGTGCCAGGAGAAATGAGGGGCGGGACGTCTCGTATAAGGGGCGGGGCCTGCGGGGCGGATCTGGCGGGGCGGGACTTCCGCCACCCGAGCTGTGGCAGCTGATTCAGCTTCCCCTGTGCAGGTCCTGTACTCTCCCCTGGGTTCCCTCGGGTCTCCCTGACCCCGGCTCCCCTTCCGACCCCTCATCCCGAGTCCCCGCCCGACCACCACCACCCGCGCCCTCCTCCCTACTGCCTGTCTCCGACTGATGCTCCTCGAGACCGCATTCCACGGGAAACCGCGTTAGTTTTACAGGAAGAGAGCGCATGGGAGGTGCGGTGTCCCTCTACTCCGCCAACCGATGGGAGCGGCCAGGCAGGCGGTGCCCAGCTCGGCTCCCGCTGGAGGGCCCCAGGGGCCTGGTCCCCTCCCTCCTGTCCAGACGCCCGTCTCTGTCCGCGGGAGAGCTGGGGTTCGCCCTCCCGCCCACAGTTGTCTCCTTCCCCGCAGGGACTCTTTGAAAATTCCGTTCCCTTTCGTCCCAGTGACCCGCCAGAGTATTTTCAGGAAACGGTCCACTTGGCCTGTACTGTCCAATCTAAGTGTGGAAAAAACATCGAGTCCAAGACTCCTGACTAGCTGGGCCCTGGCTTTCAGTTGGGCAGCCAGCGCCCAGACCCGGCTGGAGCCTCCTCCTGTCTCCTTGCTGCTCTGAGTGTGTCACCTGCTTTGACTTCGGGGAGGATGCCACTCTCCCTACCCCGCCTCCCGCCCCGTCCTTTTTGGCAGCTCTTCATCACTAGGTCTCCTGTTATTACTTTGGGTCCCAGGAGGAAACACATGGCATTCTCGAATGGGGAAACTTGAGAAGAGTCCAGTAAAGCCCCCCTCCGCAGCAGAGCCAGAGGGGTGGTGGAGAGCAGGACAGGAAAGGCAGGGAGCTGGGCTGGGAGAGAGCGGGGCAGCCCAGCAGTGATGGAACCCACACAGAGCGAAGGAGAGAGGCTGAGGGAACATATGGGGGCAGAGGGAGAAAGAACGCACTCACTCATACTCCTCTGGTGTCCACTCCCTCTGCCACGTGGGTGTCACCAGGCCAGCGTCCTCGACCCCAGCCCCATCTATGGCACTTGTGCTGCCTCTGCCTTGGCTGACGTCTCCAGCCCTCTTCCCAGCACCCTGCTTCAGCCTGAGACCTCCAACGCCTCCTTGCCCGGCCCAGCCAGCCCCCAGCCTGAATCTTTACCTCACTGGCTACCTTGGAGCTGAGGCCTGCTGTCAAGCTTCGCCAGGAGTATCCCTCACCCTGGAGGCAGCCGCACCCTCCGAGGCAGGTGTGTTGCCATCGGCCCCGTCACAGACAGACCAAGGCTGGGGCGGGGTCCGACTCCCAGAGCCTCCACGGCACCCCATGTCTTGTGCCCCGGCCACCACACAGAAGGACCTGGCGTCACCCTGCTAGCGCCTCCTCTGCCCGCCTGCGCCTTGCGTCCCTGCGCAGGCCCCACTGTCTGTACAGAGAAACCCGTGCGCCTGCCAGACTCCCCTCCACGCAGCGCCTTTCTGCCTGCCAGGAGTTGAGGGACGGGACCGTGAGGACTTGCAGCCAGGCACCCTCAGTGCCAGCTGCAAGTGAGGCCAGATCAGGGCATCCAGTAGGCCTGAAGGCCGAGGTCCTCTCCGCCCTCCAGTCGGTGCCCTTCCTGCTGTCCTTGGAGGGCCTGCTGAAGTGCCACCTGACCCCACACCTGCTGGCTACCTAACCTGTCAGTCAGGGCTGAGCTCAGGTGCCACGCACCCCACCCCACCCCCACCGAGGTGGAAGGGAGCCCCTCCCATACACACACCTGTCACCATCCTGTCACTCTGTAAGGAGGTCTAGTTCACATGTGTCTCATGTCCCCCACACTATACACCTCCACCCTGGAACTACTGGACAGGAAGTGTCACGACTGACCACTGGACACCATGGAGTGCCCACCTGTGCCTGTTGAGTGCTAGGCTGGGGCCACAATGTCTGGGGCTCCAGAACTCCCGCTGGACCGACCCAGCCAGTGTGATGGCCCACCAAGGCCAGCCAGCAGAGGGGCCCGCAGGGTCACTTGGGAAGGGTTTGGGAACCATGCCCAGGAGACCGGGCAGATCTGTGTTTCCAGAACAGCCCCTGCCTATGTGGAGGGGAGGGACAACCGAGAGGGCCAGCGGGGGTGACTCTGGGGAGCAGGGACAGTGACCGGCCTCGGAGAGGGACAACACACTGGGGAGGAGCCGTGCTGGATTTGAGAGGCTGGAGATGGTGGACAGGGAAGGGGTAAAGCGCTCTGGAACAAGAACCAAGGGGCCACTGCACCCGCCAGGGCAAGGTCCTTGGGCATTTGGGGGACGTGGGGACTTAAATGTGGGCTGAGGGCCCCTCCCAGGCCCAGCTCATACACCGCCCCCATCTGATGCTGGGAGGCCCTCCCAACCTCCAGGGGAGCGAGAACCCCTGCCCCGAATACCTCCCGAACCCACCGGCTGCACCCCTCTGTTTTGTGGAACTTATTAGGATCAGTGAACAGATGAAATAAATCAAATGAAGCATAATGTTGTTTTTAACCAGAACGCATGAAATTAATTAAATAGAGCACATGGTTACTAAATAGAATGCAGGGTAATCAGGGACACGGTCACCAAACCGAATGGGTGTTACTAAATAGAGCCTGCTGTAACCAGACAGCAGGACACTAACCAACCAGCACTCAGGCCCCTTCAACGGCTCGCACTTGATTTTTCCGGGGCCCAAGAAGGGCCACGAGGTCCCCTGAGCAGGCCAGCCTCAGGCGAGTTCACAAAGCCGGGAAGGGGGCCCCCTGTGTGGTGTGAACATCGCCCTCCGTGCAGACCCGGCTTCGCAATGTCTTCGCTGTGACAGCAGCAAAGCACGGTGTCGCAGAGTCACTCGTGCTGGACAAGTCCCTACTTGGGGAGAGCATTTTCCTCCACAGGAGACAAACATGAAGTAACCCAGAAAGCATCACCTCAAACCAGAGAAGTGCCACTGCGCCAGCCTCGCAGGTGCTGCACTTGGAGTCCCCGGGAGCAGTCCTACGGCCACCGCTGTCCTGCACGCTCCGCCCCCGAGGACACGGCGCCTGGCTGTCTGAGGCCTACTTTCCTGGACGCTCAGTGGGCAGGGCAGGACGCTCAGCGGGCAGGCAGCTCCAGAGCTCACCTTTAGGGTGAGGACGGCGAAGGGATGAGTGATCCTTTCCTTAAAGAAAACGGCGACTCCCCGAGTCCTTCCCGGATGCGTGCGCGAGCGGACGCCCCAGGTCAGGGCCACGTCCTGCAGGGAGCTCCTGATTCTGTGCTGATGCCTGTTTGGCAGGACTGGCACCAACAGCCGCTGCTTATGAAGTGCCTCCTGGGTGCCAGGCAGTGCCCTGGGCACTTGGCCCACGTTGACCTCTTAATCCCCGCACAAGCCCACATGCGCCCATTTATAGGTGGGAAAACTGAGGCTCAGGGAAGCAAATGCTGGACTGAGCCCATCCCAGTGCGTGGCGCTGTGGCCTGACCCCTTTCTCCTCCCCCCCCCCTACCCCCGAGATGGCTCTGAGCTTCGAGAATGCTCTGCACGCAGCAGCGCACATGAGGGACCAGAAGGACAGCTTAGCAAAGCCACATGGTGAACAGCTGACTGTGGAGACAGCAGTGACAGCATGGCTGACCAGAGGGATCACCCTATCTTTCGTGTGCCCTCTTCTGTCGGGGACCCACCACCCCACTGAGCTCCATGTCCCCGGGGAGACAAGCGGCACGCAGGGCCCCCCGGCAGGTGGGCAGGCACCCGAGGGCAGGAGCCCAGGAGGGTCGTCTCCCCTCTTGGGCCAGGGCGCAGCAGGTGTGCAGGTGGATGACCCTGGTCAGCCCATCCAGATCCTGCTACAGGGTGGGCTTCGGGGATTTCTCCCCGAGGAGCAGGGTGGGTGTCTGTGCAGGAGAGATGTGCAGAAAACCTCTTTTGTCTCCAATGTCAAACAATGTATTTAACTGTTAAAGCATGAACCAGTGAACCTTGTTGGTTTATCTTTTTTCTTTTTTGGCCAGCTTTTTTCTAATGTCATTATAAGCAATTAACATTCTAAATGATTGGACTAGAATAAATTTAAATTATTCATTGTCCTCTGTAGACAGCGACTTGTTTTCTAAGGATGTTCTGCTATTTCACTTAACTCTTTAAAGTGCAGCTTGAATCTTGTGTAAATTAAACCTAGTTGCGTTAAGAGCATTTAGTTGACACTCCTTTGTGTTTCTGAGGGTCAGCCATGATACGTGTCTCGTCAAGACGCTCCACCTTTGGGCAGATGCAGAAATGATCGCACGCAGTCTCTGAACGATTCCAGAGCCTGTCATCATGTCTCCCAGCAACAAATTCAGGCTTGTGTGTCATAGTTGGCACAAGAAGCCTTCTGGGTTTCCGGCCACAATTTGGGCTTGTTTACCTGTTGCTTCACCCATGATCACACTCTTCCCTTGACCATCTTCTAAAGTATTTAAATGAAAGTAAAATTGTTTTGATTTTTTGAACATTTAATTGAATCTCATTAAATAAAGCAATCTGTGACGTTAGTGTTCAACGACTCTCTTGTGGACAGTGTGCAATGGAGTCATCACACTGTGCTGTTAGGTCTAGCCCTACGTGCACCTAAGCGTAAGAGTAGCACGAACGCTCAGCATTGCAAAACCCTCGCCAGCGGCCACATGAGCCTGTAGTGAAGGATCTGCCAGTTTCTGGAACCTCTGGAAACAATCACAAATAGAAATATGAAAGAAGGCAAGACAAGTAGACATCAACACTATTGGGAAACAGTATTTTATTATGTGAGTCTATGGCATTCACTCCATCTGAAGAGAAGGATTTGACAAGTTTGTTAGCCTGTCTTTTGTTTCAGCCCAAGCACCTTCTTTTTTTTTTTTTTTTTTTTTTTTTTTTTTTTTTTTTTTCTTTTTGGTATGTGGGTAGCTCCCTGACTGGGAATCGAACCCAGGCCGCAGTGCTGACAGCGCCAGCGCCTTAAGCCACTACACCATCAAGGAACTCCCATTTTTTACAACTCATTTGTTTAAGAATTTTTTTTCTTTTTCTTAATGTGGGTAGTTCCCTGGCTGGGAATCGAACCCAGGCCGCAGTGTTGACAGCGCCGAAGCCTTAAGCCACTACACCACCAGGGAACTCCCCCCAAGCACCTTCAATGTGAGGTAAAATGAAGGAAAGTGGTACTTCCTCTTCCATCTCACTCCCATGGTTACAACAAGAAAAACCCAGCGGGAGGGACTGTACTTTTCTATGGGGTCAATAGACCAGAAGGTGCAAGGAAACGTTTAAGAACTAATACCTGAAAAAAATGAGCTCTTCATCAATGAACAGAGTATGGCAGCAACATCTACACCTATAGCAGGAGTCTGGTCCACATATTAGTGGATGGAGGAACAGGGATGAAGAGGAACCAGCCCAGTCTTAGATGACAAGTCACTCAGTCCCACCAGTCTACCCTCTCCTGCCCAGACTCAAATTCTGCAAAGAAAGTGAGAGGAAAAACTAGAAAGCAGAGCAATATCACTTAATCCTCCAGAGTCTCCCAGTGCTAGGATGCCAGAGTTCTGCCAGAGTTAAACCTCTGGTGAACCAAATAGATCTGAAATGTAGTTGGGCTCCAGGCCCCAACTCTGACAAGATAAAAAAGGCTGCAATGCAATGGGACGTGGAGGATTGGGCTAAACATAAGTGAATTCAATATAAGCAAAGCTATGTCCCAGTTCCATAGTCAACTTTACTCTTGGAGGAATCTGAATGATAACCTCCTCACCCAAACTGAAGAACAGTTTGTGTTCTGTGGGAATTAAGCAGAATAAAACCAAAACAAAACAGGGGGGTTCCCTGGTGGTGTGGTGGCCAGGCTTCAGCGCTCTTACCACTACGGCCTGGGCTCGATCCCTGCTTAGGGAACCAACCAAAAAAAAAAAAAAAAACATTACATATTAGTCTCCACTGTTCATTTGCACACATCTGGAATGAAATAAAAATTACAAAACGCAGAAATTGAAATTAGCAGACATGTAATATAAAACAATATTATGAATACATAGAAGAATTTACAGATAAAGGTGGAAATAATTGATAAAGAGATGGGATATTGTGAAAGAGAAATGGAAACTCTAAACTGTCAAAGGAAATTCAAAAACTGAAAACTATAAGATCACACTGTCTGAAATTTAAAGATGTATTGGCTTGGCTTCTAGACACTTTAAAAAATTCAGTGAACCTGAAGACACGTCAATATGAATAACATAAACTAAATCACAAAGAAAAAATGATTAAATCAAATGAAAAAAGCACCTGTGACCTGCAGAGTAATCAAGTGATGTGACATACGTGCAATTAGAGTCCCAGAAATATAAAGTGGGGGAAATACATCTGAAGAAATAGTGGCCAAAATTTTCACAAATTTGATTTTTAAAAAAAAACCATAGATCTCAAAACAAACCCCAAGCTGGGTAATTGCAAAGGAAACACACCTACCAACAAACTGCTGAAAATAAAAACGAAAATCTTCAAAGCAGCTAGAGAAATAAAGACACATTAGACATATCAGTATAATATAATAACAAAAATGGTTGCATTCTTATCAGACACAAGGGAAGCCCAAAGACAAAGGAGGAACATCTTTACAGGACTGGGAGGAACAACTGGCAACTGATAATCCTATAAACCCAGTGAAAATAAGGGTGAAAAATGAAGGCAAAATAAAGGCATTTTCAGATAAACAGAAGCTGAATGAATCCACTGCTAGCACGTTCACATTACGAGAAATGCTAAAAGAAGTTCTTCAGGCTGAGGGGTGCCAGATGAAAACTACTACACAAAGGAATAAAAAGCAGGAAAAATGGTAAATGTGTGTATAAACACAAAAGACTGCATTTCCCTTTTCATTTCTTTAAAGACAACTGAACATTTTAGCAAAAATAGTAATAATGATGAATTCTGTAATGTAAGAACATACGAATGATATACAACAATACCCCAAAAGATGCAAGAAAATGGAATTATATGTTGAAAGGTCTTTACATTATACATGAAGTAATATGATTTCAAAGTAGCTTGAGGTCAATTAAAGATAAATATTGGAATCCCTAGAGCAAATTCTAAAAAATAATACACAGTACTGTAGCTAAAAACCCAAAGGTGGACATAAAATTTTTAAAAATTTAAATCAGTTAATACAAAAGAAGGCAGGAAAAGCAAAACAAAAGAGTAAAGAAGAAGCAGGACAAATAGAAAATAAGCAGGACAAACAGAAGATTATGGGTAGATTTGAAACTAACTATATCAATAATTACATTACATGTAAATGGGTTAAACACTCCAATTAAAAGACAGGGCATGGCAAATTGATTTTCTTTAAACCTGCTATATTTTCTTTGACAGAGACACACTTTGAATATAAACACACATTTAGATTGAAAGTAAAAGGATAAAAAAAGAGATATAACATGGAAAAATAACCATAAGAAAACTGCTGTGACCTGTCTTCAATATTTGAAGCAAAAATTGTAAGAACTAGGAGGTTCCCTGGTGGGCTAGGCTTTGGCGTTCTCAACGCCATGGCCTGGGTTCGATTCCCAGCCAGGGAACCACCCCCCACCAAAAAAAAAAAAAAAAAAAAAAATTGTAAGAACTAAAGAGAGACAAATAATAATAGACAAATCCCCACGCATAGCTGAACATTTTAACATTTTTGTCTCATAAATTGAGAAAACCAGATAAAATCCTCAGTAAAGATATGAACAATTTGGACACCATCAAACAATCTAACCTAATTGACATTTAGAGAAGACTACACTCATTGGCTACAGAATAGATTCTTTTCAAGTGCACATGGAACATTTATGAAGAGAGAACATAGGCAGGGTCATAAAATAAATTTTATTAATTTTAAAGGATTGAAGTCATTCAGCATATGTTCTCTGACAACAACAGAAATCAATAACAGTACCTAGAAAACTATTTAACTTGTGACAATTAAGTAACACACTTCTAAATAATCCACAGGTCCAATAAGAAATCACAAAGAAAATTTTAAAAATGTTTTTAACTGAATAGTAAAGAAAATAAAATATACCTAAATTTGTGGTATATAGCTTAAGTTCTTATAGAGATAAACGTATAATTTAAAGTGCTTATATTAGAAAATAAGATTTTAAATGAATGACCTAAGCTTCCACATTAAGAAGCTAGAAAATAAAGAGTAAATTAAACCTAAAGTACAATAATAAAAGTAAAAATTAATGAAATAGAGAAGAGATAAACCATAGAAAAAAATAACCCAAGAGCCAAAAGTTGGTTTTTCAAAAAGATTAATAAAATTTATCAACCCTTACTAAAACTAATGAAAAACAAAGGTAAAACACAAATTAACAATATCAGGAATATCATGACAGAGCTCACAGATACTTAAAGGACAGTAAAATAACAGTATGAACAACTTTACAATAAATTTGACAACTTGTTTAAAATGGAAATATTCCTTTGAAAACACAAGAATTACACCAGAATAAATAGAAAGTTTGACTAGCCCTATATAGGTTAAAAAAATTGAATTGATAATTAAGAACCTTTAAGGGGAAGTGTGCTGATGTCTGCTACTTACGTAGGGGTGCATCAGAAAGTAAGATGGAGTGATGGATAAATACCTGATAAGGCCAATAAAATGTTAATCTAGAAAATGGACATGAGTGCTCATTATACAACTCTGTCTGTTTTTCTGAGTGGCTGAAGATTTTCCTAAGAAAATGTTAGGGAGAAAGCCAGCATTTTCCATAAAGAAACTTGCCCAAAAGAAAACCCCAGGACCATATGGTATTGGAATAAAATAAACATTTAAGAAATAAATAATACTATTCTTACACAAACTCTTTCAGAAAACAGGGAAAGACTGAATACTCTTGAACTCATTTTATGAGGTCTGCATAAGTCTGATATTAAAACCTGACAAAGGCATCATGAGAAAAGGAAGTTGTGGTCCCATGTTTTTATGAACATGGGCACAAAAATCCTTAGTAAGATATTACTCAATTGAATAATGTAGTATGAGTAAGTACAATTTATCCCAGGAATGCAAGGTTGGTTTAACATTCAAAAGTAATCTTTGTAATTCACCTTAACAAAATAAAGGATAAAAATCCTGTAATTATCTCAATAAATGCAGTAAAATCATTTATCAAAATTCAATACCCATTTATGATTAAAAACTCGAAATGAACTGAAAATAGAAGGGAGTTTCCTCAGTCTTATAAAAGGCATCTATGAAAACCCTACAGCTGACAGGGAAGTTCCCTGGTGGTGCAGCGGCTGGGCTTCGGGGCTCGCTTCCCAGCCAGGGAGCCACCCCCACAAACAAACAAACAAACAAGAAACCTACAGCTAAAAACCATACTCACTAATGAGAGACTATTTTCCCCCAAAATCAGCACTACAGCAATGATGCTGTCCTTATAACTTAACTTTCAACACCGAAGGTTCTGGCCAGAAGAATTGAGCAAAAAAATAAACAAATAAAAGCATACAGATTAGAAAGCAAGAAGTACTTTTTTTTTTTTTTTTTTTTGGTAGAACGTGTGATTGTGAAGAGAGAAAGTCCTCAGGAGCTTACTGAAAAAGCTACTAGACTAAGAAGCAATTTTAGCAGGATTACAGGCTGCAGATACAAACATCGTTGTACCAACAATTGGAAAACCAATACACTGAGGAGTAAATTTAATAAAGGATACACTGGATCTCTCCAAACAAAGGGATCTACGTGTTCGTAAATTGCGAGACTCAATAGTTACTGGTAACATGCCAGTTCCCTTCACGTTCATCTATAAGTACATGCATCTCAATCCAAATTTCAGCAGGCTTTGTTCCGGTACAAATTCATGAGTTGATTTAAAATTTATTTGGAAATGCAAAAGATCTGGAATAAACAATTTTGGAAAAGAACAAAGTTGGAAGATTCATTCCATCTCATCTCAAGACTTTCTACACAGCTATCATGAAGAGAACACAGACACATAGACCAATGGAAGTGAATGGTCTATTTCTAGACCCACTTTTGTTCCATGGATTGATTTTTGACAAAGGCACGAGTAAAATTCAATGGGGGAAGGGAAGGACTTTGAACGAATGGTGCTGGAATAGCTGGATAATCAGATGGGAAAAAAAGAACCTTGTTATCTAACACATCACACGGGATCTGATAATGAAGTTCACAAACTCATCTTAGAAAAAGTGCTGCACATCACTATGGTCACCTTTGAAGTCCTCCCCTTGGGAAGCTGTGCACTGACACCAGCACCTAGTCCACCCTTCAAAGCAGTTTTGGAGCTCTTTCTAGAATGACCATCAGAGCTGTCATCGTATGACCCTTAATGTCCGAGATGTCATCAAAATGTCTTCCTTTCAGTACTTCCTTGATCTTCAGGTAAAGAAAAAAAGTCACTGAGGGCCAGATGAGGTGAGTAGGGGGGTGTCTCAACACAGTTAGGTGTGTGCTGGCTAAACGCTCCCTCACAGACAGAGCCCTGTGAGCTGGTGCCTTGTCGTGATGCAGGAGCCGTGAGTTGTTGGCGGAAAGTTCAGGGCGTTTTCGTCTCAGTTTTTCACGCAGCCTTTTCAGCACTTCCAAATAGTAAACTTGCTTGACTGTCTGTCCAGTTGGTGCAAGTGCATAATGAACAATCCCTCTGATACCAAAAAGGGTTAGCAACATTGTTTTGACTCTTGATTTGGATGGACAGAACTTTTTTGGGTCGTGGAGAATTGGCTGACTTCCGTAGTGCACTGGGACGCTTTGTTTCAGGGTCGTATGGGTACCCCCATGTTTCATCACCAGTGAGAACACGGCCCAGAACATCGTCTCGCCTCTCCAAGAGGTCTTGCACACGTGGACTCTCCTTTGCTTTTGCTCATCGGTGAGCTCCTTCGGGACCATTTTTGCACACACTTTTCTCATGCCAGGATTTTCATTTAGGATTTTCCTAAACTGTTTCTCTATCGATGTTTACTTGGTCTGCTGTGCTTCTCACAGTCAGCCCGACAATTTGGACTCACAATTCAATGAATTTTTGAAATGTTTTCATCAGTTCTGCTCATTATTGGCAGCTGTGACCTCTCTTCATCAGTGATGCTTTCTGTCCCCTCAGAAAAACGTGTAATCCATGTGTGCACTGCCCTTTTCTTCATGGCATTATCCCATAAACTTGGCCTCACACGTCCCTGATTTCACTTCCACTCTTGCCAAGTTTAACAAGAAATTTAATGTTTGCTCATTGCTCTAATTCACACTTCGACATTCTCGTGACAGCACACAAAAATACGCAACAACAATGAACACCTCTCAGCACGACACCACATTATCGACAGGAACGCAGCTGTGAGACACAGATATACCAAGGTCATGACACCGCACCGAGTTGCTTATACAGTGCCGCCAATGTGAGCGCGTGATGGCAAGTTCATGAACTCAGTCAGACCTTGTATACAATCATTAATTTGAGATGGCTCAAAGTCCCAAACACAGTCATGCTAGCTTCTAGAATGTGATAGGGAAAAGTATCTTCATAATACTGGTGATGATTTCTTAGAACACAGAAAGCTCTAGCCATAGGGAAAAAATAAATTAGATCATTTTGATTTTCTCAAAAGCAAAATCTTCCCAACAGACACCATTAAGCTCCACCTCTGGCTGGGGTGGAAAGAAGCCCAAATCCAAGAACAGAGGCAGTGGGCTGGGCTGCTTTATAGGGAAAACACAATGAACATGGAGCCCCAAGTCTGGGATGGAGGTCCCACCCCACCTGTCAGGGTGAATCCCAGCATGCTTGAATCTCACCTTCCCACCCAGCAGCGCCCCTGCTCCTGCCCCGAGGCCAGGCCGGCGCCCAGCACTCCATGCTCCAGGCTCCATGGAGCGTTACTATTCTTGGCTGTAACCTAAGCAGCCACCCATTAAAATTCCATTAGTTTTCAAGGCTTGAGCTGCAGTTGATATTTCTAATTGTTGTGGAAATTAAAATTGTCCCTGTAATTTAAGGATAATTGCAGGAGATGCCAGCTGGTGCCCCAGGGAGCTGTACTGTTCCCAAGCAGAACTTGGAAAGTCTCTTGAAATTCCTCTGAACAGGAAAGGACAGAGGCGTTTTGAAAAACAAGGGAGGTTGAGGGTCAGGCACACCCTTGGAATCTAAATTTCACCATATTGGGCTCTGGGCATTCTCGTGATCTCTGCAGCTGGCTGGGGGAGCAGCTGAGTCCCCCAGGGGAGGGGCTTGGTGCCCAGAGCTCCGTCCTAAACCTGACCATCCCCATCCCTAACCAACCAGGGTCTCTAACCATCCCCATCCCTAACCAACCAGGGTCTCTAACCAACCAGGGTCTTCAACCATCCCCCCCCCCCACCATCCACACTCTAACCATCCCCATCCCTAACCATCCAGAGTCTCTAACCATCCATACCCCTAACCATCCAGGGTCTCTAACCATCCCCGTCCCTAACCAACTAGGGTCTCTAACCATCCATACCCTGACCATCCACACTCTAACCATCCATATCCCTAACCTACTCGGCACGGAGCACGAGGGTCACTGCAGTCTGTCAGATTCCTGTGAGTTCCTGTGAGTCGGGCTGGCCCGTAGCCCTGCCCCACCACTGCTGCTGGGAATCCCCGTGGCAACTCCACGTGGCCCTGAGCGTCCGGGTTATTCACACTCCCTGCCCCTGGCAGACATCTGCTGGAAACTGTACGAAGTGGGACTGTTCCGACAAGAAATGCAACTGACAGCATTTGTGAGGAGTGACAAAACTCAAGCTCTCGTGCCAAAATCAGAATCTTGAAAGACCGGCATCTGCCACCATGAACTTGACCACCGCTGTGGGTCGGACGGTGATACTAACCAATGCAGTTTTTGATGCTGCGTAATGAACTGCGCCAACAGTCAGAAGATCCCTCTGCCCCAAGTGCCGGACGAATGAAGCTATGAAAGCAGGATGGGAGGGTGAGGGGCCTCCAAGTGCAGGACGGACGGATCCTCACGGACAGGAGGTGAGAGTCCCTGACGTGGGCTCGGCCTCCAGGTTGCAGACCTGTCTGGAGGCAGAGCTTACAGAGTCTTGGTGCAGCGACGGGCAGACATTCTTAAAACACCCCTTTCTTTTCCGGATCCGTGTCTGCGCGAGGCTGGATTTCCTGCAGCAGCGCATCCTCACAGCAAACACAGCCCCAGCAGACCAAGTCAGGAGCCAGCTGGGAGCCCCGCTGACCCCTCGGCCAGAGACCGCAGGACTGTACCCCACGGCCACCCTGCTTGCTGAACCTCGTGGCAGAAAAAAAACCTTTTCCACACAATGGTTACTTATGTTATTAACATGCAACGGGTTTATTGGCATTTTGAGCTGAGTTTTAAATCTGAGGTCTGATTTCTAATCAGGTAATCTAACGGTGTTGATATTGCTCATTGGAACCCCCATGAACAAGGCCCTTTGGGAACTTCAAGAACTCTGGAGTAGACAGGGTCCTGAGGCCACAGCCAGAGGCAGGTGTCCGAGGGTAGCACGTGCAGAATGCAGCACAGCCTAGGAGCACAGGTTTCCTCGCTTCATGGGACCAGGACCCGTGGCTCCTCGAGGTGGCCGTCCCAGCTCACGCTCTACTTGCCGGGTCTCAGGTCCCATTTCTTGAGGTTCACCTACTTGGATGCTGACCGCGGGCACACTGAGCTCCGGGGTGTGTGATGGCACACTCGGGTTTTATTTGCATGGTCCTGTCTCCTCCTGCGGCTGGGTGTGCCTTCCTGGTTCCTGGGCCTCCAACCTTCACCACACTCCTTTGTCATGTCAATTTTTAAATAATTTTGTCCATTTCGAAACAAACGAAAAACCCAGCGTTACTGAGAGGCTAGACAGAATTACATTAATAAAATGATGACGTTTCAGGAGCATGTTAAGTTTCCGCACATGCTCAGGTGTCTTCAGACTTTTCCATGAAACTCAATCGTTTTCTCCACATGGATCCTAAACCTTCCTGGTTAAAGTCGCTCCTAGGAAGCCTACAGTTGTTACTCATCACTGTGAATAAGTACTGAACCATTCTCACACGTACCAGGTCTAAGGAGCTTTTAGGAGCTCTTGGTCTTGTGCACATTTGCTTTTCAGGCACCCTACAACACTCCGAAAATAAAGGTGGTTTTCATTTCTCCACTCATGTCTTCTCCTGCTTATTTCATTTGTCTCGGTGCCCTAGCTGACACTGCCCAGACAACACTAAATGATACGGCGAGAGCAATTATTACTTAACACGAGGCTGGTTCCTGATTTTAGTTTCCAATGTTTGCACGCAGCTTTGCTGAATCCTGTCTCCTGTATGACAGGGTCCAGCAGAAGCAATGCCCCTTTTAAAGCAGTTAAAATACAGTTATGTTACAGAATTACATGCTTGTGGTTGTGTGATAAAGATTTGGTGTAGATTACCAGCTCATAAAAAAGGGTGTTACCCTCTCAGGCCTGGCCCAACAGTGGCTCGGTGTTGGCCAAATGCATCGAGTTCTTGTGGGGGTGTCCTGTCTAACAGGCAGATGGGCACCTGAGCTGGACATCAGCTGGGCAAGCCCCCCAAACTCAGGTCTTCAACACAAGCCATCTCCCCGTTCTCCATCTTTGTAGTGGGGTGCTGGAGCCGATGGGAGCCTCCCTTCCCAACCACCAGTTCATTTCAGCAGCTGAAATGGCCTTTGGTGGAATATCTACACCACAGAAACGGGCAAGGTCACACTTCCGGCTGCCAGCCACCACGGCCTGGTGACCGCTTGCCAGACACATCACTGCCTTCAGCCCCAGAGAGAAAGGGTTTGCGTCCACAGAAGGTGCCCTCTCGGGAGATCCCTGAGCGGCCGAGGAGGGGTCCTGCCCGCCCGGCTCTGCCTCTGGCCTCCGCACCACTGGCTGACCTCAGGGAGCGTCCGATGAGCTGGCAGCTGTCACACCAGGATGATGTGGCAGCCTCCTGGCGGCCTCCTCCTCCTCGCACCCCGGCAATTGGCCCAGCCGTAGCCAGAGGGGGCTGGTTTCTCCTGGCCCTACGTCAGCCCATGGCACCCACCACTAACCCACACAACGTGCCACTCAGACTCTGCTGTGTGGACAGTGCCAGGGAGAACCACGGGCTCTTGTGCCCAGCTCCCACTACAGCCAGTGACCATGCCCAGGGAGCCAATAGGCCTCAGGAGGAGCTTGGAAGAGCCTCTAGAAAGGTCCTCCACCTGCCAAGGAGGTGAGGCTCCTCTGCAGCCCAGCAACCCCACACCCAGCTCCTGTCCCCATCCCAGCAGCCGTCACCCAGGCGTAGTTGGCACCTGGGCGGCCCGGCCCCTCCCGTCACACCTCCTGTGAGTTCACTTCCCTAGTCGCGTGTCCGTCTCCCCCATGGGGCGTGAGCTCCGTAGGGACGGGCCTGGTCTCAGCACCACGATGCCGGGGCCCCATAGCCTGACCGGGTGGTGACTGCGGGCAGGCATCGTTACCTTATTAGTGTTGGCACTGAGGAGGCAGTCGCGATGCCCAACTCCAGGGACAGGAATAAAAAGGCTCTGGTGGGCTGCGGGCCAAGTCGACTGAGTGTCATGGGTTACTCTAGGACAGACGTGGACCCTGACAGGGACAAGGTCGGCCCCCCTCCGGGGCAGACCTCACCGAGGTGCGAACCTGCCGCGGACTAGTGTGCATTCACTTCTGCTTCCGGAACAGGCCAAGCAACCTGGTGGGTCGCCCGCCAGGCCGGGAAGGAGAGACCACGCACTGAAGACCACGAGCCATTTCAAGTGTCATCAACGGTGACTAAAGTGGAGAGTGGACTCCAGCACGTTCCTACTGGGGAAGCACCTGCAGTGACGCTGGAGTCCCCGGCCTTGTGTCCGAGGCCACGGGACGCAGGGTCTCCAGGGCGTGCGGGGTCCTCGGCAGGCCCCGGGGAGGGAGGTCCCGAGCGGCCTAGGCGGTGGACTTGGCGACGAGCTTCTCCAGCAGGCTCATCATGCGCTCCTGCAGCTGCAGGCCCTGCACCTGCAGGATGTTCTGCTGGTCCAGCACGCGGCGCACCTCGCGGCACGTCTCCTCCATGGCGCGGCTTAGCCGCCGCTGCTCATCCAGCATGGCCTCCAGCAGCCGCAGCTTCTTCTTCTGGAAGTGGCCGCTCTGCATCTTGCGCTTCTTCACGGGCCGCTCGTCCGACCTGCGAGGACAGCACCTGCGTGTGAGCCGTGGCGCCAAGGCCCCGCTGACCCTCCTGCCCACCCCACTGGAGAAGTTGGAAACCGAGGCCACAGGGAGCTGGGCCGCTGGCTCAGGGCCCCACCGTCCGTGCACGTAAGGGCAACAGGGGGCCACGGGCGCTGCCGTCCACTGGGACCTCCAAACCCCCACGGTCGGGCGGGTAGGGACACCGTGCCACGAGAGCACTCCGTGAGCACCCTGAGCTGGGCGGGCAGGTTGGCACGAGCCCCGTGGGGGTCTCGGGGGCAGCGCAATGAGGAAGACTGGGTGGGATGGGGCGCTGGGCAGCGCGGCTCCCTCATGAAGCCAAAGGCCACCGGTCCTGGCCTGTCTTGGACAGATGGAGAAACTGAGGCCCCAGAAGCGAGGGGCTGGGTCCTGGGCCCCCTTCAGCTCCTGGCCTCCTGGAATTGGGGGTGGAGTGGCAGGAGGACAGGCACTAGGGGGTCAGGAACCCATTGAGGCCTGGGCTCCCTACCCAGGACTGGAACCTCTGGTGGACGGGAGGTGAAGGCAGCTCAAGCCCTGGGCTCTCCCCTGGGCTCTCTGGTATGGGGTGGTGGACGCCCCGGTCTAATCACCCCCCCCCAATTCCACCAGACCCCAACACCCTGCCTGTTCCCCAGTCCGAACCCTGTTCTGAGTAGAGCAGTGATCTAGCCAAGCTCACAGGTGGGGAGCGCAGCTCTGGACCCCCACGTCCCAGCACCGGTGCCGTGCCGGGGGCAGCAGTGAGTCTGGGAACTGGGCTCAATCCAGAGAAACAACTGCCCATGGACCTCAGGCCTCCCCACTAATTTGGTCTGGTTGTCGGCAAAGGGAGATGGTCAAGGCAAGCTCCTCCCATGGCTAGACACACTGAACCATAGCCCCAGCATCGGAGGGACCCCCGCAGACCTGCAGCGATGCCTCCCTCGCCCTAGCCCATCTGACAGACTGGATCTTGGGGGACAGGCAGGCCACGGCTCACATCTGCACTCTCCCTGCACTGTTCCCCCACCTGGCCAACTCCTACTGACTCCTGAAAGCCCCACCCCAGGTGCCCCTCATCCGGCGCCCGGCCCCACACCATGGAGGTGAATCTCCTCAGTGCCTGTCTGTGGGCACCTTGAGTGCAGGGTCATGTGACAGGAAGCCTGTGACAGACCGCGGAGGGGACAGGCACACCCATTGCCACCAGGGTATGAGGACACTCTGGAGACTAAGCCCAACACCCGCTCCCTGGTGCAGAGAAGACCAGTCGGCCCATAAGGGCAGCGGAAGGGGGATCCCCGGGGTCTGCTTGGGGGTGAGGGGCAGCCCAGAAGCCAGAAGCCCAGGGGCAGGCAGGGAGGGCACAGTGGGGTGGGTCCCTCGGGGTCCTCCCTGCATCCAAGTCTGTTCTCTCCTCTGACACTCCCAGCTGTCCTTGGAAAAGCTCCTGATTTGTCCCCATTTTACAGAGGCAGACAGAGGCCCAGAGAGGTCAAGAACGTTCCACACAACTGATGAGTGAAGGAGCCCGGGGACAAAGCCCATCTGCGCACAGACAGCCCATGCTCCAGGCGCCACCTGAGCGCCCGAGGCCCCCCTGGCCTTCTACGGCCAGCCAGGATGGCAGAGGGCGGCACCAGCATGACGGCGCTGCCCTCGCCCCTCGAAGCCCCTCATCTGGGCAGCTAGGGGAGAAGCAGGGGGACACACACTACCTGAACTTAAGGGACAGTAAGCTGGAGGAGCTGTCGGAGCCATCGTCCTGGAAGCGGCCTTCGTAGGAGCACTGGTTATACGGGAAGTACACGGGGGTGGACTTAGCCGACGGCGACAAGGACACCTCGGTCTGGGACGTGGAGGGCCCCGGCTGCTGGCCGTCCGGCAGTTTGCCATCACAGGACTCAGGGGCCTTGGCCAGAATCCTATCAATGGCTAGGTAATAGGGCCAGTCAGGCGGGACGGACTCGCTATCTGTCATGCATTTTAATTTCCTGAAACGAGAGACACAAGAGCCAAGGGTGAGAAACAGAGCTGCTCCTGCCTGGTCCGCCCAGCCATCGGCAGGGCCACTGGGGCTCCGGGACCTGGGGGGTCCACGTGGCACGGGCAGGAGCCACTCTCGGCCACACAGGCCTCCCCAGAAAAATCGACCAGGCTCCAGGGCCAAGGTGACACTGGACTTAGAAAGAAGTCAGGCTCAGGACCTCCATGGCCTTGGACGTTAAAAGGCAGCACACGCCCCAAACGTGATTGAGGTCACGGTCAGTGCTGCGACCTTGGGCTGACTCCTACTGATTCTGTCTCTGATTTACTATGGCTTTTAAACTCTACCATGAACAAGTCCTGCTTCTAAATAAGTTAGCCAGCCGTGGTAAAACACTGTAACATAATAAAACACACAAGACACACAGGAATAGAATACTGTGATGTGATAAGATATGCAAGACAACCACAAAACACCGCACCACGAACGTGGTTTTCTAAAGAGGACGCCTCGGGAAGCGAGGACTGCAGAAGCTAAGAGCACAGGCTTCATGTCCAACAGATCTGAGTCTATCCCAGCCCCACCACTTTGCTGTGTGACCTTGGGCAGGTTAGTTAACCTCTCTGAGCCTCCATGTCCACATCAGTAAAATGGGGATGATCAAAGCAAGCTCCTCACACGGCTGTCGGGAGGACTTAACAAGGCAATGGCCAGTGCCTGACAAGCTGCCCAGGTATCTCGCTGGCTGATGGTATCAGGAGGCAGCAGGCCTGACAGGGCCCCTGTTCACACTGCCCGACATCCCCCATCCCCATTCGGACCTCGGGCCAAGGGAATGCACAGCACGGCCCTGCCCAGCGTGGGCCTGAGCCCTCCCAGGCAGACAGGCCACTAAAGTTGGGGGTACAAGCCCTCGGCCCCACCAGACCCAGTGCCACCTGAGGCCCAGGGCTCCCCCAGGCCCCTCCAGCCCCTCTGGCACCCCCAGCTCTTATCTGCTCCACTCAAACCAGCCCACTCCCTTGGAGAATAGAGGAGAGGCCTGCCCCTAGCACAGGAGGCCCCCGAATTCTAACCCACCACGCTCCATGGAAGCTGGCCACCCAATCTGGCCCCCTCAGCCTGACAACCTCAATATACAACGAGCTCCTGAGGAAACATGAGAGAAGCCCGTGCTGTGAATAGGCTCTCTTTGGGGGGGTGCAGGGGCAGACGAAGGACCAATGCCAGCCTATTCAGGGCCATGCAGCCTTAGGCAAGCCCCCTCCTGCTCTGGGCTTCTGTTCCTCTTCGGGTGAGAGAGAGCTGTGAGGTGCCACCACGGGCAAGCGCTTCCTAAACTGTGAAGTGCTGTGCACACACGCAGCCCTCACCTCCAGCCAGGCTGGTGTGGAGGCCCCCCCAGAGGGCCCAGGTGCCTGCTCTGCTGCACCCCCATCTCCTGTGGTCTCCACTAGAGGAAATGAATCCCTCCCCTGGGAGTCAGAAGGCTTTCAGGATAAATAATGAATGACCCAGCCAGACACCAATCAGAGCCCGTGCATTTGAGTCAGATAGGAGGCTGGTGCGCCCGCTAGCGACAGCCCTGTCCCCCACCCCTTGGGTGCTGGGCTGTCTTCAGGCCACACAGCCCTGGGCCACTGCCCCCGACTGCCCCCCCCCCCCCCCCGGGCGCTGGGTCGTCGGCAGCCCACGCAGCCCTGGGCCGCTGCCCCCCACTGCCCCCCCACCCCCGGGCGCTGGGCCGCTGCCCCCCCACCCCCGGG
>PVJL010001230.1:199634-250548 GCA_004026885.1 Lyroderma lyra | reverse complement strand
AAAAGTTAAGACGATGCAACTGCAAAGACCTTCTAGTTGTCAAGAGCCTGCAGAGCCTCTGCACACCTCCAGGCTCTGGCCAGGAGCCGCAGGCCAGGTGACGGTTGTCTCCTCATCTGTGGAGAGGGCAGGGTCCTCCCCGCAGAGTGTGATGCAAGGTACCTGAGGGACCATCTCTGCCCAGGGTGGCCACGAGGTTCAGGAGGTGGCCAGGGCCAGGACCAGGTTCCCTACCCATCCTCCCAAGACAATGATGGGCTCTGGGGGCAGCCGCAGGCCCAGCCCTCCCCAGGACGCCCACAGGGCCCCACGCACTTGGCGCTGCTCTCCCCACGGCCCCTAGCTCCTGCCTGACCTTCACTGCGGCAAGCCCCTGGCCTGCCCATTACTTTCACCCTGCCAATGACCTTCAGCCTGACTGTAACCCTCCATAGACAGGTGCAAGCCCTACGCATTTCCAGGTGCTGGGCACATGGGCCACATTTGGCTCCTTCCCTGGACGCTCACTGCCCAGCCGTTTTTGGCCCTGACCCAGCAGATCCCCTCAGGCTGTCAGGGCAGGGGGCCATCATGGGATGGGCAGAGGCAGAGGTGGCGCCAGGCCTGCGTCCCCAAACAAGTCCCCCCCCATAGTGGGACCTTCTGAGTGCCCAGGGCTTCCCAATCAGCCCTCCCGCCTCATCCTGACTCTGAGGGTCAGCAGCTGCTGAAAATGACTGTGCACTGGCGAGGGGTAGGGTGGGGAGCTGGGGCCTGCGGGGCAGTGCTGAAGCTGCCCTCGGGGTGCGGTCCGTCCCAGCCCTGCCCTGCCCCAGGGGCGGCCGCACAAATGTTTCTGAGGCCCCGTGTTACATCCACAGGTGCGTCGGCTGGCGGGCACCCCGCCCTCTTCCTGCCCCTGGCCCCCAGCAGCCTGGGCTGGGCCG
The DNA here is from genome assembly GCA_004026885.1 of Lyroderma lyra. Taxonomy (NCBI): domain Eukaryota; kingdom Metazoa; phylum Chordata; class Mammalia; order Chiroptera; family Megadermatidae; genus Lyroderma; species Lyroderma lyra. The sequence continues at coordinate 249,622 of PVJL010001230.1, read as the reverse complement.
GGCGGGGCAGGGCCCCAGGCGTGGGGCTGGGCGGTGGGCGCAGAGGGCGTGCAGCAGGGGCGGCCTACCTGTACTGGAAGGTCATGTTGGTGATCTTGATCTTGATCTCCTCGCCCAGCCGGCGCTCGCCGGTCATCTCCAGCAGCCTGCTGGCCATCTTCTCGTACACCTTGGCGTTGCGCTTGGTCTGCTTCAGCTCGTCGAAGAACTCCTCCCAGACGAGCATGAGGCCGCGCATCTCCGCGTCCGTCCAGTTGCGCGCCCGCCGGTGTTTCTCCGTCTGCGGGGACACGAGGTAGCCGGGCACTTCGGCCGCAGCCATGCTGGAGGCACCTGCGGGGTTAAAGGAGGGGCTCAGGGAGCCCCGCCGTGGCCTGCAACCCCCCCGGGCGGGAGCCCCACTCCTGGAAGGCAGCTCCTGCTCAAAATGGGGCCTACATCTGACAGGCAGGAATTTAGTTAAAAGCTTTTAAACGGGAAACGTCATTTTGATGTCACGTTTCCATAGCAACACAGCAACTGCATAAGCTACAACAACAGAAACCTTTTAACTGAAAGCGCAGGAATCAGGCCGCTGTGACGGGCCATCAATATTGTAGCGGGAGGGCCAGGCCCCAAACCGGCCCAGCGCCGGGCCCTGCCTCAGCCCCAGCCCGGCCACCAGGCCTCAATGGCCCGGGACACGCGGCGCCAGGAGCCTGAGCTGGGCTGACGGGGCTGCTGAGCGGTGGGATCCAGGTCCCTACTTCAGCCCGGCCTCACCCCAGCCTGGGGGCCCTGGGAGAGCCCCAGGCGGGGAGGCGGAGTGGGACCAAACGAGGAGACCGGGGCAGGCAGATGGGGAGACTGGGAAGGGGCGGGGAAGGACACGGGCACCGATACCCTCAGGGGTGTGCCACCACTCACATCCCCGGGATGACCTAGGCACCCGTCCCCAGGTGCCATGCTCACGCTTTGGGGTGGGAAGTGTAAGTGTGCATGCACAGGGCTGGGCAGAGCAGGCTTGCAGCCTGAGCAGGCTGGCTCTGACTGTCGGCAGGCCTGGCACCCTCCCTGAAGGCGGGGCTGGTTGCTGGCCTGGGGGACGCTGGGTGGCCTGAGGAGCCAGGGCTTTTGAGGCCCGAGAGTCGCTGGGAGCAGATGGTGTGTGTCCCTCCTGCCCTGGGCAGCCCCACTGCAGCCCTGACCACCCTGCATTATCACCCAGACGCGCCACCTCCACCTGTCTGGGAGGGGTGCTCCTGGTACCCCAAGTCCCCCACAGGAAGGGGCTTGGTAAAGGCCTGCTGAGTAAAGAAATGAACAAAGGAAGGAACGACCTTAAGTGACCCCATCCTCAGTCCTTCCCAGATCACCCAGGCTTGGCCTCTGGTCTTACTGGCCAACTGCTCTGACGTGACCCCCCTCTCTGAAACCTTCCTACTTGACTCGGTGCTTCTGCTCTTCGTCCCTGCCAATGGGGCCCACCCTGCCCTAGTGTCTCCCTTGCAGGTGCGTAACCCCGGGTTAAGAACACTTGCAAAGGCAACAGAAACAAGAAGAGTGCTGGGCACGGTCCCACGTGACGCATTCGCGTTTTCTACGTAGACCCTCACGGCACGCCTTGGGGGAGGGATGGAGGGAGGCACAGCCATTGTTCCCGCCTGACAGATGAAGGGCCCGAGGCTGCACAGGTGAGATCGCCTGTGGACAAAGGGCCATGCCAGGTGCTGAGCGCGGGCAGGCTGGCGTGGAGCTGGGTCGGACTCCGCGCTGGTGGGCAGCTTCCCTGTGCAGGACACGGTTACCCGTCCTCGGCACCCGGGACGTGGCCAACACAAACCACTACAGCCTGGGCAAAGGCGCCTCGCCATCCCCCGGGGTCTGGCTGGGTCCTCGGCTATTGGACCCTGGCCTCCCTTAGGAGGCCTCTCAGGGCCTGAGGCTCATGCCAGGACGGTCTCAAGGGCCAGGACGCAGCACACCGACCTCTAGAACTGGCCGAGCCAAGAGGGCAGTACAATGCAGGGGTGTGAGCAAAGGAGGACCCCCCCTCCGTGGGGCTTAGGGACCAGCCTGCAGGCAGGAGACCAGAGCAGGGACCTGTGGGCACTGCAGAGACAAAGCGCCACTCAAAGGCATCAATATTCAAAGGTTCTGAGACGAAACTCAAGTGCACAGCCAGTCAGCATAAGCACACAGCACCTGCTGGACAGCCCCTGGAGGTCACACGGAGCCCAGCCCCACACCCAGATGCAGGGCACCCCTCGGTCATCCTGTTGGCACCCTGAACTCGGGGGCGCCCAGGACAGGCTGGTGGCTGGGCTGCCCTCTGCCCTGCAGTCAGGACTGGAAGTGCAGCAGGGGCCTGTGGGACACTCAGAGCGGGCTGCTGGGTCAAGGCCTGGTGGCCCTGCCACCAGCCCCCAGCGCGAGCCCCAGGGGTCACACCCCCGCCCGGCCGTGCAGCACCCCACAGGAGGACACTCGGCTGCAGCACTCCTTTAGGCCCTGGGACCGGCACAGAGCACTCAGGAGTGTCTGCAGAGTGAATGAAAAACAGGAAGGCCTGCCTCCTCCAGGAAGCCCCTGCTCCTCACACAAAGGGTGTGTGTGACCTTCTCCAGGGGGCCCTGGTGCTGTCTCTCTGCCCCACCTGAGGACCTCTCCCCACCACAGAGCTAAGACTGAGAGGGGGCAGGCAGGGCCTGGCTGACGGTCAGTACAAACTGCTGCCCCAGGGCTCCCAAAAGGGATAATGCCACCACAACCAGTCCCAATGCCTCTGGGCAGCTGCTGGCTTGTTGGGTGTCACAGCCCATGCTGAGGGCCCTGACACCCAGGAGGCTCCAGAGGAGGCATGCCTCTCCTTGGGTCTCAGGAGACTCAGCAAGTCCCTGGGCAGGGGCAGCCCGGGAGACCTGGCTGTCCCCTGCTGTGTGTATGCATGTGTGTGTGGGGTTTCCATACCTTGGCACAGCTGCATGGCCTGCTGGGACCCTCAGTGTCAGGAGGGGGAGGCTGAGGGCGGGGGACTGGGCATCCAGCAGCACCTGCAGGGAGAAGGGGCAGTCAGGCCGAGGTGGGAGAGATCCCTGGGGACGCCTGGCTCAGGGGAGGCCTGGCTTGGGGGAAGCCCAAGCCCTCCAGGCCTCTGCCTCCTTCTAAGCTGGTGCTCAGTTCGTGCGATACTTAAGAGCTCCCGCCCAGCCCAGCCTGGCAGGCCCGTGTGGGAGTCCAGGGCAGAAAGTGGGCAGCCCCTCAAGAGACCTCTAGGCAGCGGTGAGTGGGGCCTATGGCCATGGGTGGGAAGTTTAGTGGTGGAAGAACTCCCAGCCTGGGCAAATGCAGGGCAGAGCCGTGGGAGGACAGGGGCCTGCGGGTGACACCATCACCCTTTCGCCTGTGGACACCAGGACTGCACAGTAACCTTCAGCCCTCGGTCATGGTGGGCAGGCCCCAACGCTGGCCTGATGGCTTCCCTGGGCCCATTCACACCCCAACTGCTCCCTGGGGCCAGGTAGGTGGAGGCCTGGCCCCTGGCTCTCCCCACCCCATGCAGGAAGGCCTGGGGACCCCTGAGGACAAGGCTGTGACAGGGTGAGGCCCAAAAGCCTGTGAGAATGGCAGGACATGCTCATGGTTTCCCAGAAGTCTTGGTGACTCCACGTAGTAGGCCAACCTCAGCCCTGGGCCCTGGCAGAGAGCATCTCCCCCAGCAGCACTGACCCAGTGCCAGGCCGCTGAGGGCCGAGGTGTGGGCCAGGCCCCGAGGCACACACTCCATATGCCCGGGAGGACTCAAGGGTCTCAGGTCAGAAACACAGGCCTCCTGAGGAAAGCAGGGTCTCGCCTTCCCGAGGGTCCTTCTACCGTGGTGGGCAAGCAGGGGACATGCTGCAGACAAGCTCCTCATGCCAGCTCCTCTTTCTGGAAGCCACAGGTCCACCGGGTGTGCTCAGGTGCACCAGCCAGGATCCACTGTCTAGGCTTGGCCCGCGGAGGCACTAGAGCGTAGGCAGCTCTGAAGGGTGAGGCCAGGGGGCCTAGACTCATGTCACAGAGGAAACGGAGGTGAGAACCAAGCTGACGTGGCCTGTCCAGCTGACCCTGGCAGCCAAATGCTGTTGCCATCCCTGTGTCGAGGAGGGCAGGGCGCACAGAGCTGTCACAGCAGCTCAGGGAAGTCCATGTGCAGTCACACTGCTGAGCCCAAGGACTGGGCGGGGCGGCCCTGCTGAGGGACCAGGCGGACACTTCTGCCAAGTAGGTGGAGCCCGTGGGACTTCAGTGGGCACATCCAAAGTACCGGCTTGAGCGGCCCACAGCTTGGAGTCTTGTCTCTGCAGTTTGGTAGGTAAATACCTGTACCCTGAGGCAACCCTGGCACCAGTGGCCCAGGCTTTGGGGAGGGAGGGATTCAGGAGAGCCAAGGGAGGACATGCCCCGCTGCTGAGCAGACTTTGGAGGGGCTGGCACTCAGGCCGCAGCCCAGGGGACCAGCCAGGCAGAGGGGGCTCAAAAGCAAGGCCATAGCCCCAGGTGAGCCCCCCGGCCCCAGCCCAGTCCCCCGCCCCTCCAGCGTCCTAGGCCAAGCGTGGAAGCAGAGACCCAGTGCCCAGAGCACGTGACCCCTGCGTCACTGGACCATGTCACTTAACTAGTGCGGCTCCCACAGCTGTGTCTGCTGAGGAGAAGGATCCCTGCGTGCGGTCTGTGGGCACAGACGTGTGTCTCCCCTCTGAGTGCCGGGTGTGTGGTGTGGCGGCAGCCCCTGCTTCCCCACAGGGGATGGGTCCTCCAGAAGCAAAGCAGGCCTTGCACAGCAATTCAGGTTTAAGTCTTTTTCTTTAATTCAGATGTACAGTATTTGCAGCTGTTTAAAAACCTCAAATATACATCTCACATCGGTTGTCCCCCTGCCTTTCAGAAGTGGGCAGTCAGGTCTGAGCCAGGCTCCGGGCCATACCCATCACAGCCCTACTGGCTCCCGGCACGGCGGGGATGGGGGACGGGTGCTGCAGCATGAGCTCAAGCCCCGGCTGACAGCCACCCTGCCGCAGCCCCCAAGCCCGGAGCCAAACCCCCTGCGGCAGGCCTCTGCGGCTGGGGGTACCCCCAGGGTGTGAGGGGGTGTGGCCATGGCTGTCAGGGCTAGGTGCTCCCAGAAGCACTCAGGTGGGGGTTCCCTCAACTGCATTAAAAAGTGACAGGCTCACAAGGGGGCATGGCCCCTAAACGTTCCAGGCCACCTTCGGCTGTCACTCTCCTCAGCACGGTCAAACACATGCACACAGGCCTCGGCCCGGGGAGGGAGGTGACCTCCTCTCCAACAGCCCCGCACCAGCTCCCAGCCAGAGACTCGCATGGCTGTTTTCTGGTTCCCCCAGGACAGAACAAGCCCCATGTCACCCAGTCTGGTGCACGGTTTCAGGCACTCACCTCAGAGGGAGGGACAGAGCACGAGGGTGGACCCGTACAAGGACTATCACAGTGTCGAGGACACTAGCCCTGCCCCTGCCCCCACACCACAGACAAAAGGCCCAGCGTGGCCTCAGCAACCGAGTGGAACAGGGCCCGCAAGGGAGCTCGGCCGCCACTGAGCTGACAGTGCTCACAAGTGACACTAGTAGCGAGGGCTGTCCGGGTATGTGTGGGGGTGGGGTGGGGTGGGATGTGTCCTTCGGGTTCAGGGCCTTCTCTGATGCTAACATCTGGGTGTCTGGAGGTGTGTGAAACCAGAGTCCCCCTTTCCTCCTGAAAGGACATGGCTGCTGGCAAATGTGGGAGCAAATAGTTGTGCAGGGCACCTGGCAGCTGGGAAGGCCACCTGCGTGCCCTTGGCGGGACCAGCAGTGGGCGGGCACGTTTCCGGAGAGGACACGCTTAAGTGCATCGTGAAACAAGTCTACCCTGGTTTCGTGCAAACCTTTCCTGATATGACCAGCAGGAAAACAAAACAACCCCTCCTACCCCCAAAAAAACTGAGAACCAAATTAAAGATATTTTCAACACATCTGGATTGATGACATGAGTGGTACCTGCCACAGACGTTTAGACACTTACGTCTTAATCCCTTCCACAGAGCTGACAAGGGGGCCTCTGTTCTCAGTGGGACTTTAATAAGCAAAGACACCCACTCTCAGACATCCCAGCCATGTGGCCAACTCCATGTGGTAGATCTAAGAAAAGCCAGTTTCTACAAGGAACTGACAGGGCCACTCCTAGAGGCCTTGCATATCTGCATCTTGGGACATACATATTATGACACACACACACACACACACACACGTGCGCGCACTCGCCCTTACCCAGGGTACAGTAGCCCCACCTACAGACCCACGGCCATCTCTGGGCACACAGGCACCTGCAGTCAGAGCTGGGCCCCAAGCCCCTTGTTGACAACGGTTTAAATCACGTTGCAAACAAGGGAAGCCCAGTGACGTGGACCCTAAAGGCAATGGCTCCAACATGTACATTCAGCGTTCTGCCTCACAAATGTAAACACCTAGACAGGGGACACGGGCCTGTAGTGCACCCAGCTCAGAGCTGCTGAAATCGCAGGGGCGGGAGGGGCAGCGAGTTCTGAGAACTCCCCGTGGTCACAAACACTCCCGCAGGCTTTTTAGGGGAAAGGTCAGGATGAGAAGCGGGAGGTTAACATGAGCAAGGGTCAGTGCCGACTCCCCAAGGGCCTGCCTGACACCTGACCTACCTCCACCATCACGTGGATGGGTGCCTGCTGGGGGCTGGCAGGAAAGGCGAGGGCTGCTCTGAGGAGCCCCTGCACCCCTGCGGGGGCCGGAAAGAAGCCGCAGCTGTGGGGGAGTGGGGCAGCTCTGGTCAGAGCCCCTGGGTGGCCGTGTGCACAGTGGCAAGATGTCAGGCCCTAGGGCACAGGTAACTAACTAGGCAGCAGGACACTCATCCTCCTTTGCAGATTCTGGAAGACAGCTGCAAAATTATCTCCACTTACCACGAGAAATACCCCAGACCATGAACACACTTGAGCTCACGACTCAATGGCCACCCTGCCCCGGGGACCAAGGAGGCAGAGTGCCCACAAGGCCTCACAGTCCACGGTGAGCAGAGCCCCACTCTTAAGGTCTGAGCTCCTGCACCAAGCTCAGCCGACTGTCCAGGCCTCATCCGCACCTGACGGAGACAGAAAGTGGTCCAGGGGGCTGAGCCTGGTGTAGAAGGCACACTCCGAGGGCCGTCGGCGGGCCAGTCGCCACCCTGCCCACCTCATCCCCGCCCCTTCAGGTACAGTTCCCTCCCTGGCCCAGTGGGCACAGACCTGCCATCCTGGGCTGAAAGGAGGCCCAGGGCACAGGCTGAGCTGGGCAGGGGGCCAAGGAGTGCAGGACTCTTTCTCTCACAGTTGCCAAGACACCAAGCATTGCTTTGGACCAAGAGTGGTACAGACAAATGCTGCTCAGTTACACCTTTGGGGCCGACAGGCCAAGAACGTGTCTGGGCCCCCACATGCAGGAGAGGCCACAAGCGAAGCAGACTCCAACAGTGGCCGGCCGGCCCGCAGCCCAGAGCCAGCTCAGAACGGGAGCTGGAGAATGGCAGGGCCCATGGTGCTGCGTACGACAGGCTGCTCGCAGCAGGGGGCTGGCCTGGTCCGCTGAGTGCAGGGAGGCCGCCTGCCTGCCGGTGCCTCAGGAAGAGGGTGCTGTGGGCAGGCATGCCTCCTGGGCATAGCACAGCCAATGTGGGCACTTAGTCCTCAGAGGGGGCCGGACGGAGGATTCCTGACACAGACATCTGGACGCTAACACTTGTCTGCATTCTAATGGACGTGAATGAGCCAAAAGGGGGAGCATGTGCCACGAAATGCCACCAGCATGTTGGGGGAAAGCAGGTGTGAGGCAAGAGGCCGCTGGCCACAGGGGAGGGAGGGGTTCTGTCCACCCCCACGGAGGCTGTGGCGTGCGGCACAGACTCCACATGGGCAGAGGAAGTACCTTAAAATTACCCTCTTTACTGATACAATTCCGTTAAGTCCTGAGAAGACAGAGGGAGGCACGGCGCAGGATGTGCTGCCCGCCACCCACACGTACACGCCCTGCCGGGGGCTGGGGCCACAGGACGTGCTCTCCAATGCCACCTTCTGCCCACGAGACAGCAGGGGGCTAACGGCCAACCTGCAGGAACAGAGGAGGCTGTCCCGGACGCAGACGAGGGCCAGGGCGGACGTCAGGAGGAAGATGAACAGCGGTAACTGGCCGTTAACGCTCGTCACAGCAGACGGGCCAGCAGCGCGGTGCCGTGCACTGGGGAAGCTCAGGCGCCACCCCGCGTCACCGTGCATACTCCCCGAGCGCGGCCCCCTGTGGTGCTCAGCACGTGGCGATGCTGTGGACGGTGTGCAAACAGGCCAGCAGTCGGTGGTACGGGTTCCCCGGGGACGCCACCACCTCGAACACGGACTGAAACGCCCGGCGGTCCAGCTCCTCCTCTATCTGGTGTCTGTAGAAGTCCGTGGCCACCAGGCAGAAGAGATTAACGTCCACCTGCTCCAGCCTGCCCATCCTGCTGATGACGTGGGGAAGACTGGCCACAGAGTTAAGGAGCAAAGCTGCAAGCAAGGGAGAAGCACCTCCCGATCTCACTGGACACGGGTCTGCGAAGGGGCGCGGGGACCCGCAGAGCAGACATCAGACCAGACAGCAGACCCGGCCGTGCAGCAGCAGCTGCCTCCCACCTCGGCTCCCACCGCTGAGCCCACGTGGCTTCCAGGATGCTGTGCCCCTCAGGCTGGGAGGCAGCCCCTTGGCCGCACTTACCTGGCCCGGCTCCCCGCGAGGCGCTGGTGGCGCTGCTCACCCTGCTCCTACAAGTGAGAGCAGAACCACTGCGCCCGGCCGGCCTTGCAGGCACGCTCGCCGGGCCAGGCCGGGCCCGCTGTCAACGCCAGGCCGGCTGTCTGCTCAGAGGCTCTGTGGTCCGTCTTGGGGGGAGGTTGCCAAAAGGGGGTGGGACTTGGATCTTCACTAAGCCTTTACCCGAGGGGATGACACAGGGCACAGTGACAGGGGATAATGAGAAGCAGCATCAGTGACAGGCCTGGCTGCACAGAACCTCGAGTGCATAGGGAGGGGTCTGCAGGGGCCTCTGCCTGCCCCTCCCACCCGGGACCCAGCCTCTCCTGATCAGTGTGGTGAACGTGCTCTTCTGTTTCCTTGTCTCTCTCTTGGGGCTTAAGGTAAATGTCACCTTGCCACCTGGAGTTTTGCAGAGGTTCGGTTTAAGAATTGGACATTGATGGGAGAGCGCGCGAGGACTGGGGATCAGCGGGGGCCGCTGCGCCCGCCTGCCTGGCCCACGGTTCTGGGAAGGATACATCGCCGAGATCCACGGGCTGGTAGACGCACTGACGAAGAAGCAGGAGAGGCTCCACACAGCCATCGCAACCGGGCTCCTCTGCGTGAAGTTGGAGAGGGACAGCATGACCCAGTCCCGGACCATGGACGACTGCCCTGTGCTGTGCAAGGTCTGGAAAACCTGAGAAGAGGGGCCTGGGTGTCAGGGTGTGGGGAGCCCGGGGAGACAGACACACACGGGGCCAAGGAGAGGAAGCAGGCCCACTGGCAAAGCCACAGGTGGCCCTTCAAATGGTGTGAGGGGCCAGGGCCGGCCTGTCCGAGGTGTGTACCGGCCGTAGCCGCCCCTACCTTGTACACCACAGTAGCCATGAACTGCGGGTAGGGCTGCTGGTTTGACAGAAACTCTCCAATGACTTTGTTCATGACGTCCTGGGGTGGGAAGAAGTCGTCTAAAAACTGAGGCAGGATCCGGGCCACCACTCGGGCCTCACAGGGAAACCCCTTCCTGATCCTGGAAGGAGGGGGCACAGTCAGAGCACCGCCTGCCCCAGGAGGGCTCATGTGGAAGACGGGCCGCCAACGCAGGGCCGCCCTGGGGTCAGGGCGGCAGGGTGCCCGGGACTGTCGGGCGCTTTCCAAGCGAGTCAAGAGCTGGGCTCCCAGAATGTTAACTGAGACCAAATGGCATCCCCTCCTGCCGACCTCACCAGTGACCGCAGATGGACGCACAGTGGGGGGCTCCCCACCCCACGAGAGCCCCAAGGTCGTGCGGCATTGAGAAGGGTTGGGTGGTGACCCCGCGACAACAACACTGCCCCATGACACCTTTCTCTCCACACCCACAGGCTCCGTGGCCCTCTCGCTGTCACGCCCTGACACTGTGGCACTGCTGGCAGCTGGGCCTCTCCTTCTGATCTAACCTGCACCCATGGGAGCCTCTGCCAGCTCCTCCCTCACAGACCCTCAGCTCAGTGGCAGGGAGGCCCTTAGTCTGCACACCCAGCACATCCTCCGATGTGTTGGCAGACAGCCATTGGGCCGCTGTCCCAGTGGCGCACACAGCAAAGCACTGGAAGTGACCCAGACACAAGGCCAAGTCCTCCTCCTAGGTGTGCCCAAGTCTACCTGCCTGCAGACACCAGCTGCTGCCCATCGTCCAGTATCGATGGCGCCCTGTGCCAGCCCAGCGTCCACCTAGCGTCTACAGGGGTCAAGCCGAGCGCCTGCACTGCAGCCGCAGAGGTTGTTCTGTCAGCACTGGGACAGACGCCTCGGGAAGGCAGGGACTGCGCATGCCCAGCTTTCGAGAGCAGCCACGGGGAGTCCTGCTCAGCGTGCCCCTGTGAAGATCCAAAGGGCTTCCCCACAACCGAGCTGATGGGAGACGATGGCTGAGCAGTGAGCACCGGCCTCCTGAGGCCACATGTGTCACCTGCACTCAGCAGCCTGGGGCGAAACTCAGGGCCTTGTCCTGTAGAAAAAAACCGAGGTGGCACCTAGCCCCCTGTCCAGAACTGGCCGGCTGAGCCAATCCCAGCCTCCGGCTCCCACGGTGGGTGGATCCTGGCTCAGAGGTATGAGTTGGCTGTTGAAACCCTTACCGGGTCTACCCTCTCCCTCCTGAAGCTGTTCTGATGGGCTGCCCATGGCCCTGGAGGACGCCTCGTGCGCCTGCTGTAACCGGGGGCTCCTCTCCCCACAGGCAGCAGCACCTGATGACGTTCTTGTCACTGCTCAGGGCTCCATGCCCAGCACCCTTGGGAGAGATGCGTGGCACTAGGCGGCCTCGGAGCTGGTCAACCCCACACTCCTGGGTGCCAGCGCCCAGGGACTGCCTACCTGCAGAGCCCTGACCGCCCCATGAGAACGGCCGGAGCGCAAGCCAGAAGCTCGTGGGGCTGCAGCAGAAAGGAGGGCGGGTGGGCATGTGGGCCGCTCGGGGCAGAGGCGGGCCTCACTCCTTACCTGTCGAAAAGCACGGACACACGCTCCATGGCCACGATCACGGACTCGCTGTCGGGGGCAGCCGGGCTGGGGTCGGACGCTCTGCCTGGGCTGACTTTCTCCTTCCCTGAAACAAGGCGTTCAGGATGCTACCCTGCCAGACTGGACAGTCTCTGCAGACAGTACCTGAACTCACACAGATATTCGATGACCCCCAGGCAGGCTGACCTGTGACCCGATCCTGAGCCCCTGGCAGCCACACGGGGAGCAGTGCTCAAGTCCACAGACTTGTCCCCCCAGCTGTGGTTCTGACACTAGCACAGTGATGGGACCCGGAGCTAGCCACCCCTTCTCCAGGATCTACAGTTTCAAGAACTGAGGGGACCTGTGGTCTGTGCCCGAAAGTGACAGGAGACCCATACGGTCTGGAACAAGGACACAGGTGGGCCAGGGCCAGCCCTGCCCCCACTACTCACCTGTGTACATGCAGGTGAGCATCAGGCCCAGGGCCGCCATGGCCCGGTGTGGGCTGTGCACGTTCACTCTGTCCACACTCAGCTTGACCAGGGACTCGGCATCCAGACGGGACAGCTGCTCAGACAGCAGCAGGCGCTCCAGGCCCCTCAGGACACAGTGGTAAACAATGGACGGAGTGGACTCCTCACTGCCGGACAGCATCACCCCACACATCTGGACAAGAAGGCAGACCCCCCAAGTCAGAGCACTACCTCAGGCCTCCTGCATGCACAACTTCTACCCAAATCAAAACCCGGGGCACTGTCTCCCCGAGAGGGCGGCACCCGGGCCACACACCTGTATCACGGACGCAGAGAACTCCGGTCCCACGTCCAGAGGGTAGTTCTCAATCAGGTAGAAGGCGGTGGCACACATCACCAGCACGTGCTGCTGGCTGTGGACATTCACGCAGCTGTGAACATGAGAGAACAGCCAAGCTCAGTCACACAAGCAGTCTGCTCCCGCTGGACGGTGTCCAATGTCCTTGTGTCTCAGTGACCTCAGCCACCATCCCCATGAGAAGAAGGATGCCTGCCTGGATTCCCACCAACCCCTGCTGTGATCTGGCCAGGGTCTGACATACGCTCTGAAACATGTTGCATCTTGTTCTCACAGCCCATTCTAACACTACCACCCCCGAAGGTGGGGGGCCATGGCCAGCTCCCACTCACTGGGCTATGCCTTTGAGGTTGGACAGGAGGTAGTCGGTGATGATGGGAATGAGCTGCTTTGCCGTGTCGTCTAGGAGGTCGCACTCCAGCACGTAGAGGACGCCATGCAGGGCCCCAATCTGGCTGGGCAGGTGGCTGCTCCGGAGTGTGCCCTCCAGTAGGCGGCTGACGGGCTCTGCCACAGCCTTGTCCTGGAGCATGAGCACAGAAGCAGAGGCATCAGGACGGGCGGCAAAGGCCAAGGAGCGCCGGCCTTATGCTGCGGCGGAAAGCAGTGTGCAGGGTCCTCAAAGCAGGCCCAGCCCGGGCCAGTCTGGGAACCTAGATGCAGGAGCCCCCTGTGCCTCCCCCCATCCTCCTGGGGGCCTAGAGTTTGGGATGTGCCAACAGAGGGGCCTGCAGGGCCAGCCCCCCCACAGAAGCTCCAGGCTCTGAGTCTCTAAGGAACCTCCCTGGTGGGCGACACCCCACCCGTGTGCTCACGGGTTGCGGGGGGAACTGAGTGTGGGGCTGGGAGAGGGCTCTGGGAGTGATCCTGGCCGCTCTGGGCTTCGCCCCACCTGGCTTTGCTTTGTATCTTTTCACTGTGACAAAGCACAGCTGTGAGGACAGGGGAGCCCTGTGAGGCCTCCTAGAGAAAACCCGGGGTCTTGGTGACCCCAACTGTCGTCTATACAAAGTGCTGTCCTGAACATTAGCACCCGAAACACGAGTTCGGTAGGAACCTGAACACTGAGGACACCTTCAAAGAAGATGCTGTGTGGAGCTGGCGGCCGCAGCGGGGCTTCACAGCCATCCGCCCAGGGAAAGGTGACCCCGCTGGCTGAGCCCTCATCTCATCCTGCAAAAGCTACAGAGGCCGTCCGTCTGGGCAGCCCCCGCGGAAATTCTGTGTCCCTGCGGTCTCGGCCAAGGGCGACACTTCTTGCCCAGGGCTTCCTCCTCTAGCCCCATGCGCACAGACTGTGAACACTGCCCCAGGCCTGCCCCTGCCCATGTCCCTGGCTCTCAACACGGCAGCAGGGCCGCAGCGAGGGGGCAGGTCTCAAAAGGAAAACAGCGAAGCTCTGCCACTCACACCAGGGAAGACGGGCGACCCTCACAAAAGCACCGACCTGGAGGGATAGCACCCTGCGCACATCAGGACCGGCGGTCCCAAATGCATCATCTTGCCTTAGGACTCTCTTAAAAAACGATTATTACTTGTTGGATTTGCTGAGAACACAACGTTTGCCTAGGGGATCTGGGCCCAAGCACAAAAACATCATTACAATGGAAATGAACCAGCAGCTGAAGCTCCCTACAAAGACAAAAGGACCCCTCCAAGTCTGGCTGTATTTACAGGGCCTCTCAACAGCCACAGGCACATGCTTTGAAGAGACGCGCTCACAGGAGGACAGCCAGTGGACTCATTGTTTCTGCTCCCTGAATGGTGGCACCAAGGCTGAAGGCCACCCAGGATGGGGAGGCAGCGGGGAAGGGGGCAAGCATCAGGGCTCGGGTCACAAGCATGGGCTCACAGCCACCTGGAGCACAGTGGCTAACACCCTGGGCGCAGGCAGGCCTCGCCTGGGCCCGACTGTGAAGGGGGCTGTGTGGTGTGGGGGGAAGAGCTCCACAAATGCTACCAGCTGCTGTGGTACACATAGCCACTGTCACCGTTAGGACAGACAGGACCGAGTATGGGTCATGGGGGCGGGGGCGGGCCAGGGCAGGGACCGCCACATCACTCACCAACAGTCCCAGTGTGTGGCACATGCAGCCACTAGTGTTAGCTGAGCGAATAAGTCCCCACTGTTACCATAAAAATGGGCTCCAAGAGCCGGATAAGGACTGTCAGTTCCTGGCTAACGCCACGTGGCCACGCACCAACGCTAGCTCTGGACAGGAGGAGTCACAGGCCCACGCTGCGGCAGCGGGGCTGGTGCTCCAGTGCGCTCCACCCTAAACAGGGGTGGTGCTGGCTGAGTTCTGACCAGAGGCAGAGGAAGGGAGAACTCCAAAGAAGGCTTCGCCTACCCTTGTGGCAAAAAAGACCAAGAGAGCCACCTTTGGTTACTGTGACCAAGGGGTCCCCAGGAGGCAGGCCTGACAGGAAGGACATCAGAGAAAGGGCATGGGGGAGATGTGGGCTGACTGAGTCAAGTCACGTCTCCATCACCTGCGCGCCTGAGCTCCTGGGGCACGAGCACCGTGACGACCTAAGGAACAAAGGGGCACAGGAGCCCCAGATGGGACCATGCCCACCGCAGCGTGCTTCAAGGTGGGCATCCGTAGAGAGGCACCCATGTGAGCGGAACCCTCCGACATCTCCCCGCTGCTGTGGAGGTTCAGGATGGACGAGGCTGGTGCTGCACCCATGACCTTAAGCCACCACCCCTCCTTACCATCCCAAGGACGGCGGCTGCCTTGCAGGTGGCGGGCACCAGGTACTGGAGGAGAATCTCGTCTTCGGAAGGGTGCACCCTGCGCAGCTCCGTCAGCGTCAGATACATCATCTCAAACTGGCTGCGCTCAGTGAACAGGTCTGAGACCACGAGAAGCTGGAGACAGAATTTGGACAGAAGAGGAGAGTCCACCGTCAGGAAAGGAAGAGACGCAGCCCAACGCGCACGCGCTCACAGCCAGGGACAGTGAAGGGTGGGTATCGCACAAGCCCTGCCCGGGACGAGCCATCAGCAAACACCTGTGACTGAAAACGCAGCGCAGACACGAATGTGAGCATGCACTGGTCAGCGACGGCTCCCTCCAGACACCTCTGCACACACACGCCACGGCCGTCACCGCAACAAGCCCATCTGCTACTGTACAACCCCAGGCCCTTCCCACAGTGTTGGGGCCGGGGGCTCAAAAGTCCCAGGAGAGAGAAGTTGTTTCAGAAATAAATACGTGGCCAACGATTTTTTGTTTTCCCAAAACAGCAGTGCTCTAGCGTTCTGTTCTTCACGGTCCATCTAGGAACGGATGCGAGAGGCGTGCAGGCCGCGTTCTCGGGGAGCGCGTGGGAAAGGGCGCTGGTCCTTCTCAGAGGCTGCTGGTGAGTCCCACTGTTGGGGTCAGCAGGAATGGCCAGTCCTGCGAATCATCTGGGGTCCAGAGTCAAGACTATTTCCACAATGACACTGAGACCTGACTCGCCCGTCCATTCCTATTCTCTCCTAACTGCGCGGTGCTGTGTTCTAGAGGCTACTGATGTCCGCAGACTGAGCACAGACCACATTTAAGAGCCCAGCTGCTCTCCAGGAAGACAGGCATTACCGTGTTCGCAAAAACATAACACAAGGCTCTGCTCGCTGATTCAAGAAATTGCTTAAAAATAAAAATGATTATTGTTATTTTAAAACAAATTAATAAGTAACTTGTTTTTTATATTTAAGACATTTATTAATGGTGCTTATAGTTGGACATTTTTGAAAATGTCAAGTTGCAAACTTTCATTACAAATTAAAAATGAGGTTCTGAAAAATCTCAACTTGACCAAATATGAAACAATTTGAAAACCTTCAAAGGTATGTTGAGAAAAACCAGGCTTAAAAAAAGAAACACAGTTGTCATTACCAAAAGAGACGTCTGCACATAAAAATAATAAACCACTGTACTGCACAGACGATGCAGACAGCCCGGGCTATCTGGTCAGCGGGCAGAGCACATATGCTACACGGTCTCAGCTCTGGCCTCTGCTCGTTTCTTCCTGGTGGAAGGACTGGATGGTGGTGGAGACGGGCAGTCAGCACTTAGTAAGCAACTACTTTAAAACCTTCTCAGGGGCTTCCCTGGTGGTGTAGCGGCTAGGTTTCGGCGCTCTCAACACTGTGGCCTGGGTTTGATTCCCAGTCAGGGAACTACCCCCGCCAAAAACAAACCAAAACAAAAAAATGAACAACGACAACAAAAAGCTTCTCAAAGATTCTATTTCTAATACTGTAAATACCGACAGATATAATCCACAGAAACAAATGCTCTGTGGTCCCCACTAATTTGAAGAATGAAAACGAATCCTGAGACCAACAGTGTGAGGACAGCTCCAAACCACGCTTCTCCAAGGGGGACCATGGGGCTGTGTGTGGTAGGCCACAAGGAGATGCACGGGGACAAGGAAGGTGAGTCCTGAGAACTCTGACAGCGTGACGTCCCCTCCCCCCCACCACAGGTTTCCAGAGAGGATGGGGGTGTGTGTGAGGATGGGGGTGTGTGTGAGGATGGGAGTGCGCGCGAATGCATGCTATGCGTATGTGTGAGCACTTTGCACACGTGGGACACAGGGGAGGCAGACTTACAGATCGAACCACTTCGCTGATCAGGATGACAGGGGTCCTTCGGGCCGAACTTGATGGGAGGATCCAGCGACTGTACAGTTCAAGCAAGAACTGCGAACAGGAGTGGATGTCAACCCCAGCGCGGTGCTTCCTACAGAACGTGCGACGTGGGTAATGTTGCCCACACACAACACAGAGGTGCATTTAAGAGGCATCCCAAAGAGATCTAGCTACTAATAAATTTCAAACTGCTTTAAACCAAAGGCAGATGGAAACCTGGAGTTGCCTGGAGACGTGGGTGGTGACGAAGGTGCGGGGACATCGGCCTCCTCCTCCTCCTCTTCGTCCCATTCCTCCTCTCTCAGGGGCGTGATGCTGTTTCCCAGCCATACCGAGTGGATGGACACCTTCACCAGACACAGGACCCTCGAGTCAGCGCTCAGGGCTGGGTGGCTGGCTCCCTGAGGCTCGGGCACTGAGCGGCATGTGCGGCCCGGGGGCCTCTGAGCTGAGCAGACACAGTCAGCAGGGTCTGCGCAGACCAGTGGGTTCCAGGGGTGCAGGACCAGAGTGCTCCAGAAAGTTCCACCTCCAGGACAAAGCCCCGGAGTGAGGGGAGCAGCTGACAGCAGGGAAAGACAGCGTCTCTAAGAAAGGACAGCTCGGCTCCTAAGGGACACCTGGATTCAGTCCAGCAAAAAGTGGAACCAGAACATGGGACTCCTTTCCCAAATTCATCTGACCTTGCTGGTAGTCATTTGTGAAAAACCCCATGTTTCTGAATTACTAGCTAAGAAAAGCACCCCAAATGCAAAGGGGTGATGTGATGAGCTTATTCCGGAGCCAGCGAGGTGGGGAGGAGTCTGGGAGGCCTGGGGGAAAACCGGTGGGGGCGGCCGTGGAGTTAATCCTTGCACCACGCCCCCCATACCAGCTCAAAGAGACCACCTTTCCCCACAGCCGGCCCATGAGACCCCTGTCGCATGCAGCATGGCCCATGCCGCCACACACAGCACCATGGCCCACGCCGCCGCAAGCTTCTACTGCCCCTGAAGAGGTCTCCCACCACTGGTGACAGGAGCCCCACTCTGCACAAATAGCCATTTCTCGTTCTCAGCTGCCACCAGCAGTGGAACTGGATCTAGCAGCTGGCCGCCCCAGGCCCCCCAGCCTGACACGAACCCAGGAACCCCTGAGAGCTCTCTTCAGGTGAGGGGGGGGTCCCCCACTCCCTGCCTAACAGTGTCTCCTAAAAGCCAGCAGTAGGTGCAGAGGGGCTGGAGCCGACAGGTGTCCCAGGCAGGGTGTCACCACATGATAGCCAGTTCTCGGCAGTGAGCATGGATGGACGCTGAAGGGCGGCCCCAGAACATGGCCTGGTGTCACGCTGCAGGCCTCGGCCTCTCGCTCACAGCCTGCCCCTCAGACACCTCTGCAGAAATGACAGAGTGCTAGCCATCGCTCCACCCATGTCAGGGGTGGGGACTTCCTGGGCACGAATAACATGCAGGGCGTGCACCCGGGCTTCCCGATCAGAAAAAGGCCACGCAGGGGGAGTCCTGGGGACGACAGTGTGCAGTCTACAGCCCAGGGCTCTTGAGAAATGCTCCGAGCCGACCAAACACCATCCTGACCAGTTTCTTCTGAAACAAAAGTGAAAGGAGACCTTGGGCATAACGGCTTTCTGAGTAAACAGCTCCATGTTGAGAGAATGCAGCAGCCCCCATGGTCAGAGCAGCAAGTCCCTTACGCCTGGCAGCACGGGTCCTCCCAGCTCCAGGACCTGTGCCATCACACTCATGACCGTCCCCACGTTTCTCACGAGGACACTGAAGCACAGAATGAAGCTGGGGACTGGCCCCCAGCACCAGTCCCTCTGCCACTCCGCACTGTGTGACCGTGCTCCCCCCAAGCTGGCAGCGGCCCACAGAGCGTGGGCCCTGCTCTGTGCACACCCCAGCTGTGCTCCGGCAGGTGTGCAGACCCGGGTCCCTGGGTCTCTCCTCCTTGCCTAAGTCTGGCTTGCACTCTCTCACTGTGCTTGTACACACGTACATCATCACGGCCATGAGACACCTTAAATCCTCTTTGGAAGAAACAGAATCTACGACACAAATAAAAGTACCCCCTGCTCTTACTTAAGAAACGCAGGTAACCTTTCTCCTGAGTGTGTCAGGTGGCCCACACCCGAGGACAGAGGACAGAGAGCGAGGCCTGCGGTGACGTGACTGACCTGGCCAAGCTTGTAGCTCACGTCCCCCAGCTCCCGTTCAGGGTTGATCTGCAGCAGGAGCTCGTCGTGGCCGATGAGGGCACCTGCGGAGGGACAGAGCCGTCAGCCCCACCCCACAGAGCCTGCCTGCGGGACCCCACCGAGCGTCACCCAGAGCCTGGTACAATGGCACAGCTCTGCGGGGCCTCTCCATCACTTTACAGCCTGGCTGGTTGGTAGGGCCACTGGGGCACTGCTAGATGTTCACTCTTTCTCCAGGACAAGCCAGCTGCCTTGGCAGCCTTGACAGCCCCAGGCAGCCGCAGCCTCTCAGCCTCTGACGGCCCTCCTGCCTCCTACCGCCCGACGGCGAGACAGAGCTCCCGTCCATTTCCAGGCGTGACTTCCGGAGGACGTTAAAACCCCCTGGTCCTGAGTGATTCGTAAGTAAAGGAATCAGGGCAGCATGTGAAGCACAGAGCCTCCAGGTGAAAGCACGATTCGGTCTCGGCCCGGCCTACGCCCCAAGTGTGCCGGCCACATTCTCGTCTGGCCCAAGTGCCAATGACCCCTCCCACAGCCACAGGCACCTGTAGTGGCTGGAGACAGAGAGGGGACGGGGTCCCACGCCTGGTATAAGTGATGGGTGGCGATATTCTCTCTCTTCGAGACCATTGCTTGAATTTCCTGTTCCACAATTCCTCTGATCATGCTCAACTTCCGCCCAAATCTAAACATTCACAGAACAAAGGTTAAGTAAATATCTGGTTCCTTCAAAATCTTAAAATGAGACACAAGGACACCCCCCACCTCAGCTTTGTCCAAAGGAGACAGGCACCCATCGCATCAAATGACACCCCTGTGCCCTCGTGTGGACATTCTGTCAGTTTGCTAACTCTGTTACCCTATGGAGCCTTCTGGCTCCCTTTCTCATCCCTGGTCACCATGCTGCTTTTGCACTTTCACCTCTTGCAGCAAGGCAAGCACACTGTGTTTCGTATTTAATTTTAGCAGCAAAGGAGAGGGCCTGGCTGAAGCGGCTGGTGGGTGGCGGGGCACCTTAGGGACCCAGCAGAGCTGTGCCCTGGAGACACAGGGCAATGTGGGCAAACCTGGTGTCAAGAGCCTTCAGGGGCTTGTTCCGTGGCTGTTGTTCCAAGCAGCTCACAGCAGGGTTGCCGGCCACGGGCACCGTCATGGCGCTCAGCACCAGCGAGGTGATGGCCTGCACAGCCAAGACGTTGATCTGGGTCCTCTCCGTGTCCTCCTAGAAGGACAGCCCACACGCCGCCAGGTCATGAACAGATGGACCCCAGAGAGACCTGTGTCCCCACCCACACAGGCCTTGCGGAAGGAGCCCTGAACATCAGAAGGACAGCCTTCCCGGCCAGGCCTGTCTGAGCTGGCCGCCACCTGCACACACAGGTGACAGCAAACAACTCTGATGGCAAATGTCCACCTTTCAAAGCAACATCTCCCAGAGGCACAAACCTTCAAATAGGAATCACTTCGATTTCCTCACTGATTTTAGGAACTTGCATCTGAGAACCTGTCAGCTTCATGGATTTAAAGACAATGCTGACCGTTTTGACATCCATCAACTGTCCCCTCTGTGCGTCGTACCACACCTCCTGCCAGAATTCAGCACGTACAGCCCACGGCTTTTACTATCTCAGGGCTCTGCTTTATCAGAACATGGCTTTTACTAACATTTCCTGAGAGTATGTTAATATAGTGTACAGTAATTAACACTCTAAGAAGCCTGGTTAAAACTTCGCAAAACAGTCGAGAGACGTGAATGCAGGAGCACGTTCCTGACCTCAGTAAATACCTCTCCATTCCGACTCGACCTATACACTACACTGAACACAGAAACACGGCACTCAAAAACAATTCCGAAGGGTACAATCTCACTGACCCTTACCGTGTAAAGCACTGTGACAAAATACAGAGCTGCCACTGGCGATCTGGGTGGGACACCCAGACGCTGGGGAGATTTGTCTCTGCTCTGGAACATCTGTCCAGGCATGGTCTGGCTACTCTTTTAAAGACAATGTAAGAATAAAACGAGCTTGCTGCCCACCTTTGCCCACCACTAGTGATTCACAAGCTACCGTAACCACCCGAGTGCCGGCCCGCGGCCGCGCACGGGCCTCATGCAGACGCCTTACTTCCGGTGGGCTCTCCTCCTGCTCCATCACGAGGGGCTGAGTCACCAGAACACCAAGGAGGGTGGCCCACGTTTCCTCAAACTGGGTACGGCTGGTCCACCCTGTGAATGCAAATGTTACATGAGACAGAGGGTCACTTGGTCCTCAAACTTTTCAGTGGGATATGACAGCTCTGACTGGAACAGGCACAGGCAGTGCCTCAGCGCCACACACGGTAGCTCCCCTGCCGCTCAGGACAGTTCTGTGACGCTGATACACTGCCAGCTCCAGGCCATCAGAGGACACTGAAACAGACAGGTTCAAGGCCACACAAGTGGCACAGGCTGGGTTCAGCCCAGGTCCCCTGGTGGGGAGGTGCCCTCTGACCCTGCTGTGTAGGTGCAGCGATGTCACACGGGGTCGGAGATGCTTCCAACCTGTGCCCCAGAGGCTTTGAAAGTGTCCCAGAAGGCCGGCCACTGGCCGGAGCTGCTGCATGCACAGCCCAGCACACAGCCCGGACCACTACCATGTCAGTGTGAGTGCTGAAGTATGTGTGCTGTGGCTCTTGTCTCAACAGGAGTGGTTTCCCTGAACCTGTCTAGAAGAACAGGTCCAAAAAGAATGGCATCGAGCTAGGGGAATGCCATTCCCCCAGGAGGGCACACGGAGGGGCTGCCCACTGGGGCTGGTACACAGCTACTGTGAGGACTGGCCCAGTGCTCCCACTCCTGACCCTGTATTAGGGCTACAAGTGACAGAATCTCCTTCTAAACTGGACGTACAGACTGATTAAGATACAGGTTAGACGTATATCAACAGACGTAGACAGACAGAAAGAGGCACAGACGGACACATATGACAGTTGATGTGGAAAAAGAAAGGGATGGATAAGGAGGAAGTGCAAAGGCAAATACAAAGGCAAGACTGTACAATGGCTCCGGGTTCCACGGCTCAACGGCCAAGTCAACGGACAGCTCAACAAGGAGCAGGAGCTGGGAGGAGGCCAGGGAGGCCAGGAGATGGCCTGGCAGCAATCTCAGGGGAGGGAGAGGGCGCTCCAGAGGCAGCGGCCCAAGACTGCTGTCAGGCTCCACCTTGGATGGGCACATGGGTTGTCTGCTCGACTGAAGGCACAGGGACAGGCAGTGAGGCGCCAGAGGGCACCATAGGGACAACACATGGGGCTGGCACCGAGCCAGGGCACCACGCTGGACGCAGTGGACAAAGGTGCCTGGGACGCCCCAGCAGGACTGCCACTCGGGGTCTAACGACTGCAGCCCCCAGCAGGTCACACCTCCAGCCGTGAAACGGGGACATAAAGCAGCACTCCCACTGTGCTGCAGAGGAGTCCTGACAGGACAATGCCACCGTTGCCACTTCCAGAGAGAACATGCACGAGGCACACCTCCATGAAGTTCTAAACACGAAACAGGCACAACCCTGTCTCACGGTGACAGATCGGGGATGCTGCCCACACTGTGTCCTCTGATGTCTGTCCTCTCCCCCTGTCCACACAGGAGGACACACCTAGGACGGGTGTCCAAGCCCAAGACAGAATGCAGCTCACAGGACCACTCGCCAGGGTTCCTGCCTGACCTCCCACAAGCCTAACCACGAGAATGCGGGGTGCAAATCAGCACACCCCGGGGCCGAATGGCCCACCGGGACGGTCCTGAGCACGCCGGCCAACACGCTCACGTGCGCGGGTCAGGCCCTGAAGCTGGGAGGAGTCGGAGGAGGCCCATTCCCGCGGCCTTGGGCCTGCCTTAAACCGACGCGCAGGCAGCCCCCCAGCTGCCCAAGGAACGGAGACTACCGAGCGTGTTGATGCGGTAGATGAACTCTTTGAAGACTTCCTTTTCCTGGAGGAACTCCACGGGGATCTCGGGGAACACTGTGCCAAAATCCCCTCCTGGCTTGGGCGACCATCCGAGCTTCCAGACCTGGTAGGACGAGAGAGGAACCCAGTTGCAGTCAAGCCAGGACGCTGCACCGCCAGGACACACGGGAATGCCGATCCTCTAAGCGTGGCCGCCCCACCTGAGCCCGGGCCTGCTGACCGCACTCCTGAGAGCAAGCACACCCACTTCGGGGAAAAGGGTGCCAAATGCCTGCTCAGGCAACTCCTTGCCCACCACTATCCTGTCTGGTCCCTGCACCCTCCCCCACTAGGTCAAGGTTGGTGGTCTCCCTGACAGGCTGGTAGGAGTGAGTCAGCACCATGCCCATAGACAGTGGCAGTGTCAGGCATCAAGAGCCTCGGGCCAACTCCATTAAGCTCAGCTTTGTCCCTCGGTCAGGTGTCCCACAAGCACCAAACGAAAGCCTGACCTGCGGCAGCCAGCCTTCCAGGCAGCCAGAAGACAAAGCGGCAGAGGACCTGGACCCCTAAGCCCAGTTACACGGGCCTCTAGAGCTTGCCCACCAACCTCAGCCATTGGGCACCTCTCTTGTCACCACAGAAGATGCTAAGTCCCTCCCCTTTCTCCCCAGACCCCCACGCACGTCCTGTCACAGTCACCCGCAGAGTGTGCCCTCCACCTCGGCACATGAGTTCGCTGCCCGGTCCGGGGAGGACCTTTGCTGGAGAAGCCCACCAATATAGGCCAGGGTCTGTGGTGGCACGTTCCCGAGTTGTCCCAGACACCCTGACCTCTAGACTGTGCCTTCTAGCACTGTCTCATTGTGCCTCACAGGTGCAGCTGCCTTGAAATCCATAGCAACCCCTCATGTGCCATAGCTGGGGCCAGCTCTGCGGGGTGCTGCGTCGGGAACGCCCCCGCTGCCTGCTTTACAATGCCATCCAGCACAGTACATCCCGGGCTGCTCTCAGCCAAGCCCTCCACATGGGCACCCGGTCCCCAGGGCCTAAGAAACACTGCTTCCATGGGGCATGTGCACGGGGGCTGGCCCTCGGGGTCTTTGCTGACCTGCAGCTCGGGGGGTAGGCCCCGCTGTGCTAGCCCAGTGACCCCTTCGCACTGCAGCAAGCTCCCCGCGGAGAGTGCAGGGCAGCCCCCTCTCACCCTGCTCATAGCAAGCTCCCTGATCTGAAGCGAGTCCTGGTGAGTAGCGCCCACCTGCCAGCAGTTCTGAAGACAATTTCAAAGGGAGTGGAAAGGGGGCTGTGCCAATGTACATGACTACCGTCCGGAGGGGACGGCTCTGGAAGGGAGACACTCAGGGTAGGGGCGTCGTTTCTGTTCTAGGGTCTGTCACTTCAGCATTGCACCCGACACTAAGCGCCCACCATGGGATGAGACCTTATTGCTCATGTGCCCTTCGGCCCACAGAAAAGCCAGCCCTTCCGCTGCCTCTAGCGGCAAGTCGTGCCGGGGATGCCAGGCAGGGGTCAGGACTGCGTGCAGAGAGCCCTGGCCACTTCCAGATGGCATCTGGGCAGCCATGCCCAGGTTCACCCGGGACCCCAGCCCAGGGGCCGGACTGTGTGTCTCGTTTATTTAGGTCTCGTTCCGACCAGACTCACCAGCGGGGGGACGCGTGTGTAGCTGTTGACAAGGGGTAAGCGGGCCAGGCTAACGATGATGTTCCTCAGCACCGACGTGAGAAACGCGGGCATGTTGCTGTTTCTTTTATGTCCCAAGGCCAACACGGACGGCAAGGACTCCACCATTTCTGCCACCATCTCACAGGCCGCAGTGACATATTCGGGTCCTAGACACACACAGCAGGTAAGAGGGCGGTACTGTCAAACGTAGCCCACCCGCCGCCTCCTCAACCTCCCGCCCTGCCCGTGTAGAAGATACACCCACAACCAGCCAGGAAGGTGGCGCCCCCAGACTGCTGGCTGGTCACCGAAGGCTGGCACTAGGCCCCTTCTTACCCACCTGCACGTGCCATCCTCCCCCATTGGCCAGCACTGCTGTCATCGCCTCGAGCCGGTGTCCTGCCTGGGCCCCAGCCCTCCTGCCTGCTGCACGACGCAGGCCTAACAGGAAGGAGGGATCGTGTAGCCCTGCCCTGCACGCTAGCTTTCTCTGGTTCTCCGGGGGCCCGGCGCTCGCCCTAAGCTGGCATGAGAAGAGCTACAGTGTAACCAACCCCTGGTCCTGCTTCCCAAGGTCTGGGATTCTCAGGGCGGTGGGTGTCCCAGCTGAGAACTCCAAAGGCAAGAGAAAACGCCGCCCTTACGTAAGAACCTGGCACCCTGAGAGCAGGGACCACTTCTGACCCATGTGCAACCTGGCACCGAGTGTATGCTCAGTATGTACCTGCTGAGCTGATAAAAGTTTAGGACTATGTGGATTCATCAGGCTAGGCAACTTCCTCATAGAGAGAAGGAATTCCTGCTAGACTCGAGGAGTCAAACCCCGCGCTAAGAGAAATGAGGTTGACTTTAATTAAAAAAAAAAAAAAAAAAAAGCAAGCTTCTTCATCTGGCCAAGAGGAAATAAATTAATGGCCTACACAGGGGGTTGGAGGATGTGCACAATTTGGTGAGCCCCAACTAAATGCGCTCCAGCCAGCAGGCCGGCCTGCCTGCTCTGACTCAAACCCTTGATAGGCCTGAGCCACTCTCAAAGCACTGGAAATGTAGACCACACCTGCAGTCACAGCAGCGAGCACCACAGTGAGCCCTCCACTTGCTTGGGTGCTCTATGAGGAAGAGTTCATGCATACCGACTCCATGAGGTCAGCACTACTTGACTTCTCCGAAGTACAGGACCCAGTGAGTAGCCAAGGCTCCTCAGCCAGCAGGGAGCCCAGCAGGGAGAGCATGACATGCCTCGGGCATCAACGAGAAATCTCGAAAGCACAAAAGGTCTGAGAGAACCATGGTTTCGAGAAGACCGCTTGCAGGAAAGCTGGGCTGTGTCCTGGACACCACTGCTGGACAGCCATGCAGTCACAGAGCCACAAGCAGGGAATCAGAAGATGAATCCTATGCTTAACATTGATGACAGGAAGACCCCTTCATCACCTGGGACTGCACCAGAGCTGGCAAAAAGCCCAAGTAAGACAGCAAGCGTTCACGCACTTGCCGTGAAAAAGGCGTGTTTCTCAAGCCAGCAGAGCATGGCCAAGCCTCCGGTGCTCCACGTGGGGCGCCGTGAGACACTCAGCCCAGAGCCGCCAGGAGGGGCGCCTCCTCCCATCTTTGGAGGACGCTTCAGGCCGGCATTCCAGCCAGGCCCTCTGGTGAAGAGCTGGGGTGGCCCTGGAGCCCAGGAGCTCTGGTGACAGGGAGTCACTCAGCCAAGAACCTTTCGTCCCACCCTGCCTCGCCACCAGCTGCCCGAGTCTAGAAGAGGCTGACAGGAGTGGCTGTGGAGTTTTTGTCTCTGCAGGACAGCAGGAATGCGCATTTACAAAGTCGCCAAAACAGAGGTGGAACCTCTGTCCTTCGCATTTGTGTGCTCCTTCACTACTGAACAGACACTTGCCGGCCACCCACAATGGTGAGAGCACGGAGGAGGAAAGCTCACCCGGGGCCTGAGGTGACAGAGGGACGCCATCTGGGCAGGATGGAGCGCAGGGCCTCTCCAAGGCCATGACACCCACTGACTTTGGGGGGTAGCTGAATCGAGTTGGAGGAAGGGGGCAGATCTGCGGGGAAGGACAGAGCAGGTGCAGGGCGATGTCCCCCAGTCACCCCAATTCAGAGTTGCGCAACAGGACACAGCTGAGTCGGTTCACAGGCCCACACTGACCATTTTAAGTGTCTCTTCTGTGGGTGAATTACAAGCCCCCCCACCAAACACAGGTAAGAAAACAGGGGTCTTGAGACTTACTCTGCATGTGTACCCCATCCTCTCTGGTTGCCTTCGGGGTATCCGTCTGCCTTTCTGGACTGAGAAGCCGGTCCCCAGGCTGCACCACAACTGAGATCAAAACAGAGCATTTCCACACACTTTTACATTCCTTTCCTGCAAGTTTTCACACTTATGCAAACCTCATGAGATTTCAGTGACAGACTGTGTCCAATAAGGTTCAGAATACATTTTAGACACTTTCAGATTGTAAGACTTCCGTATCAAAGTCTGGGTTGACAGAATGCACCAGAAGGTGGCTTCCACGTTCAGACCGCTAAGGCTGCCCTGTCTGGGGTCGCCAGCTCCAGCCCTGAAGGGTTTTATCAGACAGGCCATGACTCACTGCTGCTAAAGGCGTCCCCACAACCCCAAGAGGTCTGGCTCTGAAAACCCCCTCCCTGGATCTTCATCTTCATGGTGACAAACACACAGATGAAAGCAATTGAAACAATGAAACTTCAAAACACCACCCTATAATGTGCAATTTAAAACATAAGATTTCAAAACACCCCCTAATGTAAACTATAATGGCCAATTTTTAAAAAATTCTGGCTAATGACCCTTGTTGAGGGCACTGTCCCTTAGAAAGAATAATTCACTGTTATTGTACAATATATTAGTATTACAATGCCATTTACAGACAAGCAGCTCGACTGTTACAGAAAACATGTAGTCTTTTAATATAATCTATTAATCTTATGATCGTTCAGGACTAAAAGCATGAAACAGTCAACCAGAACCAGAGACCAAGAGACTAACATTAGACGTATTTTTGACGAAAGCTAGGACTCCAAAAATCTAAGTAAGCTTGAGCAAACACAAAAGCAAACTCAAGTTGCACCCTAGCGCAGGCGCCAAGACCTGAAAGTGAAGGCAGAGCCCACGTCCTCTCCACCTTCTCAACCCCAGTTCCTAACTAAGCAGGCAGCACAAAGTAAACGCCTGGGCTCACGGCTGGTTCAAGTGGCAAACAAGGTCGTGTACTCACTGGCTTCCAGGATGAAGCGGACACAGTGGATCAGGGAGCAGGTGTGGGTGGCCATCTCTGGGGAGGCCAGCACGCCCCAGAGGCTGGGCAGCTGCAGAGCGAGGCAGCAGCAGTCCAGGCCCGCCTGCAGATCCAGGCTCAGCGGGATCCGCTCATGGATCAAATGCCACGACAGCGCCTGCAGGAGCGGGTCTGCATCAGGGAGGCCGAGGCCCGCTTCTCCCCTGGGCGGGTGCCAGCAAGGAGCAGACAGACCGGGCCTGGCAAGAAGCCATCATCTGAGGCTTGAGGCCGGCAAGTGGCACCACCCTGCCTTCCAGAGGGCTGGGCCACCACGCCACTCCTTTCCGCTCACTCCTGACCTGGCTGCCCCTTCCTTCAGCTCTGCGGGCCCCACACCCCAGGCCAGGCTCTCCCTTGGGCCCCCAGAGGACTGGCCTTGCCTCTGTCATGGTCACGGAGGCTGAATGAAGTGGGAAGCATGGGTTCTGGAGACAGGCAGCCGCAGGTTCAAATGCCAGAGTGGCTAGGTTCCAGCTGGGTGAACCTGGGCAACTCACGCCACCTCTGCAGGCCGGCTGTCCTCATCAGTACGATGGGGGGTGGGGGTGGGGGTGGGTAA
The DNA here is from genome assembly GCA_004026885.1 of Lyroderma lyra. Lineage (NCBI taxonomy): Eukaryota > Metazoa > Chordata > Mammalia > Chiroptera > Megadermatidae > Lyroderma > Lyroderma lyra. The sequence goes on along the minus strand of PVJL010001230.1, from coordinate 221,169 downwards.
CAGCCCACCTCAGGGCTACAGTGAGACCTGACAAGGCTGATGCACAGGCATGGTGGGCACGTGACAGAGCTGGCAGTGGTCACCTCTCCTGTAACCCTAGGCTCATGTGCCAGCCTTCCCACCACACTGCGGGTGGGCAGCAGCCACAGCCAGCTGACTTGGCCGGGCTCCACGTGAACACTACTCCGTCACCCCATGAACCACAGCACATGCAGCTCTGACACCACTCTACTCCATGACGTGGCAGGTGCCGTGACTGCTGGTCACCTGGCCCAGCTCAGGCTCACATACCCACAGCATGGACACATTTTGGGGTAATTTTAAGTGTTAACACACAGTGTTAATCCCGCATAGCTAAAATGTTCAGGTTTACTGCTCAATTTAAAACACAGCAAGTTTCCCAGATTATTACTCTTCAAGTTTCTAATTTCTAAAATCAAGGTCCACACTCCATCTTCAGAGCTTCCTTTTCCTCAGGGGAAAGAATGCAAATGGACAGTCTGTCCTAGGATCAAAGGCGCCTTAGAATCACAGACGCAGCCCCACACTGCAGCACGTGCTGCCCCTGCCTGGCACTCGGGAGACCCCTGAAGGATTGCACAGGGCCCTCCGGCCCACCCTCCACCCTGACTGACACCTGCTCCGCCAAGCCACTCCCCAGGCATGGCTCTCCAAGAGTGGGGGAGGGAAGGCAGCCTGGCTCTTCAGAGCTTCCCTCCCTCCTCTCTAAAGTTAGGTGTGAAAGTGCCATGCTGCTGAAGTCACGAGGCAACCGTGATTAGGGCTGCGAAAGCACTCTGGGAAGTAAGGGATGGAAGTGACGCTCGACAACAGGGTTAGGGTCGGAACAAGGTGAAGCGTACGTGGGCCACACAGCACCTGTGTCCAGTGAAAGCCGTGTCCCTCTATCGTGTGATGGGGCCAGCCACACTTCCCTCCACAGAGAACACCGAGCTCCCAAGCAGCTCCTACCTCGAGGGTCATGACCACAAACTTCGCAGTGTCCCTCTCCTTCTCAGGAGGAAGGTGCAGGTGGCTAGGCAGTTTGGAAAACACCAGCAGGTACTGGGCCAGGGCCCGGGCCAGCGTGGTCAGGCAGCGGTACAACACGGCGTCCCCTGAAACAGAAGACCTCGGTGGGCGGACGTGACTCTAGCACCGGCTTGTGACCTTGAAAGGCAGTCAGGCACTTGCTGAGACTCTGACAGGAGTGCAAGACTCTGCCCTCTGGGAGCACACCTGTGCACATCCCCAACCTGTGTGCGCACTCCCGGCCCCGCAGTTCCTGGGGGCATGCCTCGTGTACCGCCCGGACGGTGTCGATGAATGGCAGAGCAACAAACACACCAAAGACACACAGAGCTGCAGACCCGAGTGCCATCTCAGTTACCCCTGTAAATGCTTTTAATTTATTAGAGCGTGATGTTATGGTATGTTTACTCACTGCAAAGCATGACACTGGCTCTGCAGTATTTTTAAAAAATAAGAGACTTCTTAAAAGTACCAAATAGATCCTTCAACTTGCTCCAGTAGGCAGTGGGCTCCACAGGCAGGAATGGCTGGAAAACCTGATGGACAGCAGGGAGCTGCTGAACCATGCCAGTCACACGGTCCAGAGTTGCCATGCGAGCTGCTTCAAACAGGGGACTCGTCTGGCCTCCAGCAATGTCACGCATGCCCAGGCCCAAGCACGGGGCCAACAGGCTGACGTTGAACTCCTGTATCAGGGCATTAAAGATTCAACAACAACGATCACAAGCTTGCAATCAGGCACAAAAAATATAACAGAAGAAAGGACAGGCAGACATTTCTAAGATAACACATGGGTGTACTGCAAAAGAATTGTACAGAACATCTACTTCTGTTACAAATAAATGAATATGCCCATTCAACATATGCTCAGTGAAGTAGATTTCTGGTCTCTTTTAGGTACTTTAAAGAAATAACTTTATTTCATTATGTGTTCAGATTTGTTTGAAATACAAAATTTAGCATGATAAATCAATAAAAATATAAAATCACACTAATGTGCCATCCAAGAACTCAGCAAAAAACCTAACATTCCCAAAGTTTGAAAAAGTTACATTCAAAAGCAGCTGAAATAAGTCAAACATGGCAATTTTGGTTAGAAAAATAGCATTTTATGTGATGTTTCAATTAGTATTGTTTTGCCAATTTTTAACAAAGACTTAATGATTTTGGGGAATCAATTTCAGGTAGGATGCCAATCTTTATTTAGTTACTATTCAGAAAAGCCTAATTTGGTCACTGTCAGGGACCAAAACCGAACCTTTCTGTAACAGCCAGAACTTTAAAAGCTGCTGAAAGTCCAACTACTGAATTTGGAAAATTCAATAAATTGGTCATTAATTTATTAAGTATTAAACAAACAGAATCATTCAGCAAATCAGTTTTCACTGACTGGATCTTAAAATGATTTTAGCAAACTGACTGGCCAATTCTCCTGGCTTTTTCTCAGCGTAGCTTAATTTTCAAGATGGTAGAGCCTCAGTCCTTGGGAACGTAACTGCTGTGTGCCCTGCCTCGAGTCTCTCGTGTCCACGCTTGGCCCAGTCTTTGCTACCCCTCCATGCAGCCACCGGCCACCCCCAGGTCCCCTCGCCTCTTTCCTGCCCACTTGGTACAGATCAAAAGCAACACTAAAACACTAAACACGTAGTTGATTGCTCGTCCCAGGAGGTCTGAGAAGAAACCCATTAAGGCTGTGGCTGGGTGACACTGAAAAGAGGGGTCTCCACTACTCACATGACCTGCCCAAGAGCTAAGGACAGGGCCAGGGAAGCCCTGCACAACATGCCTGCACGACACTGGGAGTGGCGACAGGGGACGTCATGACTCCAGTGAGAAAGTGGGGACCCTCACTGCATCTAGCAGGGGTAGAGGAAGCTCACCACTGGCAGTGGGATGAGCAGGACCTCACTGCACCCAGGGAGGAGGCTTACGAAAAATCGACTTCCAGAGCACCGGGGCGAGTGTCAGACCATGTGTTCACAGTGACACTCTTCCAGCACCTTTCCTCTGGCCCACGGAAACCAACAACCAGAACAGACTGTAACCAAATAGCACCTGTATTTTTTTCACGCACAAAGAGCTGAATCAAACACAACCTGCCCCCTTTTGGACTCTAACGTGACTGAAATAGGGTCTCTTCCATTAAAGCAGAAAGGTGAGTGGCACCATTGTAAGTAGGGATACCCCTGCGTCCCGCTGCCCCCACCATACCGAGTTCATCATGAATGCACTCAGGTCATCCGGAGGGACCTGACTCAACAGCTCCGCCCCCTCCAGCAGCGCAGAATCAGACCGGGTCCAGCACTGGGACTGGGCGAGGCGTATGTACCAGTCCTGGGTCAGAGAGAAGGCAGGTAACAGCAGGCAGCAGGGCAGGGCTTCCAAGGGCCCTCAGTGCTTCTCGGAATGGGAAGCTTCTCCACCTACCGCCCAGAGGCCTATGTCCTCCTAGACTCTGAATACAGTCTGGCAGAAGTGGCTGCTGGCCACCACACCACAGGAACTGCCACACAGGCTTGTCTCTGAACTCCCACCACTGTCCGGACAGCCGCTCCTTCTCCCTCCACCAGTGAACGTCTCTAGGCCCTCCCTGCCTGTCCCTCGTTTGGCATTGCACCCATCATCACTATTGGGGTGGCTGCTTGCTCCTCTCTCTCTAGGGCCAGTGCAGAACTTCTGCTATTCTATGCCTGGGCTGTTGGATTTTGAAACCCAAGTTCTTATTTAAGTTAAACTCTCTCCAGGAAAGCAGAGTGCCAAGGCTCTACCAAGGGCCCCATGGTCCCAGCCCTGAGCAGGATGGTGAGGGTGATTATGTACCAGGGTACCAGGGTACCAGGGTCCTTGGAGCAGTGAGGTCAACATGCAGGTCAGCAGGTGTAAGGAGGAGACAGGCCGTGGCCACCCAACTCCTGATTCTTCCATTAACTACCTTGGCCCCCATCCCCACCATTAGTGTCCCAAGTCAGCATTTCCTTCCTCACCCAACAGCCCTTGTTGAACCACCTGGATTGGACCTCAGGCCTGCTGTCAGTGATGTGACCCTGCCCAATGCTGGCAGGAAGTGGAACAGGCAGAGAATCCTCTGGAACTGCACCAAGAGTCATGTGTCCTCTGCCACCTGGGTCCCGCCCACCCCCCACTCCCAACCCGCCCCTGCTGTAAACTCTGGGTCTGCCACAGGTGGACAGGGACTCAGTACCCTGACCAGGTCCACGTATTACACACAGACACATTGGACACTCACTTTGTCTGGACTCATTGTCTCCAGGGCCAGGGGCCCTTCCCCATCCAGCGGGTGAGACGTGACTGGAGGAGAGGGGCCACGTGACCCTGGTGCGGTGGCGAGACGAAGCCTGTCCAACAGGGAATAGAGCCTTTGGTGCCTGGAATCCAACCACAAGGAAGAGATAACTGGCTTCTTAGAGCGACAGGAACGTGACCGCACACAAACAAGTCGTGAAGCAAACGTAGCAGCTACTTTACTTCTAATAACCATACTTTATACCCCATAAACATTTTTCAGAAATTTCATTTATACTCAAATGCTGCAATAGGCAATACATGGAATAACAGCTAATAAAAGCACGTTTTAGAAATGCCAAGTGGATCATCTAAGATCCAAGTGCACAAAAATCTCTCAGCAAAACACCATTTATACCAATTTATGGTCATTTCATAAAAGAATCCCCTCTCATCTGGTACAAGATATTTATAATCTTCCTCATTTGGGCTGCATACTAAGTCTAGGGTCAAACAATAATAACAGTTTGATTTCCCACCATCTGCTATGAGAATGACAACTTCATAATGCAAATTACAGCATGATTCAGCCCAGCATACTGAAAAAGCACCTCCCCTATTAAAGACACATCAACAAGCTACTCTTAAGATGGAAGTCACAGCATAATAATTATATTCTCTCTCACACATTCCAGCCCCACGCCCACCCCCAGGGAGGAAAAAGGTAAAAGCTTCTCAATTTATTTTGCAGTCATGTAAATATACTCATATAATAGATGCCCTATTCCTGATACAGGCTTCCAAAGACTTTGCAAACAAAACAGGTGACAAATAGCTATAAAGAAAAGAAATTAACCCTACCAGACCTGAGGCCCTGAACCTAACTGTCCCCTATACCTGGGCTCCTGAGCATTAAAGAGCAAAAACCAACATGATATAGAAAAATGTTAGAGTTACATGCAAACAAGGGGTTAGAATAAGATGGAACTCGGAGACATTTTTTTTCATGTACGAGGCCAAGTACCGAAAGTTAGGTACCGCGGTCCAGCGGCAGGTTCGGAAATGACCGAGAAATTGGTACGGCGGTCTGGGAGGGTTAAACAGGATGTAGATGTAATTCTTGCAAGCCAAGAACTGGGGTAACATCTTTCAGAGATTCCATACTTGGATTTGGCTAAGGTAAAGCTGATAACTCATCTGTCCATCACAGGATGGTGAAGAGCCAAATACTAATCTCTCACGTAGGGATGATTCTGCCAGATGTTCTCGACTTTCTACAAACTGGGCACTGAGTTTTTTTTGCTGTAGGAAGGCTTTCTCAGAATGCCCTCTGCAGTCAGCCTATCTGTGAAGCACGTCAATCTCTCGTCCTGTGAATTTCTTCCCTCAGCCAAAAACAAGGGGCTGGGTCCCAGCATTACCTCTGAGCTAACCCGCTGCTCTGAAGGTTCTCCTGGATTCTGTTCAGTTCTTCCACTGGCAACTGGGCCATGCTGCTCTAAAGGAGACAGGAACACATCAGGAGGTTTGTAATACACAATGAATCAACATAACCACACGCACATTGACAACGGATAAACTGTCGTGGACGGCTTATTGCACGTGGCAAAGGCAAACTAGAAGAAAGTACCAGAAGAAAGTTTCAGACACACAAGGAATGACGACTTTATGCATGTTATACATGTCTCTTACTGGCCATACGAAGAGTATGCCTGTGGAGGGAAACACTGGCCAGTTGTTTGGCTTGCGCTGCTAAGTTTTCATAGAAATCAGTATCGGTGTTTCTCTCAGTACCTGTAAGTTTGCAGCCAAAAGCATTTCCACCCGGCGACAAGCAAGGGTGTCAACCATGCGCGCCAGCACGCGGAACGGCGTGCATAGGAGCTTGTCCACGTACAGCGTGAGCACGGCTCCTGACTGGCTGAGGTGGATCCCCTCCAGGCACTGGAGGGTCTTCTTCAGCGTGGTGGGCTGGTGTTGGGAGGGAAGAAAGAGGATTTGGCCAGCTGGAAATCAGCAGTTTGAAAACCCTAGTGCTCACTCTATTTTCGAAGAGGAGAAAACCACCTGCCAACCGCTGGCACCGCGGAGACTTACGGCTGACAGATTCTCACAACGAGACTGAATTGCCTGGATGAAGAGGCCACTGGCAGCGGAGTTCCGATGAACGGCGCTAATAAAATCCTGCACTGGAGGCTCCCGGGACAGACTGATGAGATCCTGAATGTGGTTCACGATGAGCCATGTCAAATGCTCCGAATCGTGTAGGTTCTGACACTGAGGAGCAAGACAATCAGACTCATTTTCGAGTAGACCAAGAGAGAACAGATAGATATCAGTGCCACAGAAAGGGCCAGATGGGGTAGAAAGGGGAAAGAAAATAAACTCCAACTTATAATCCTCACTGAAAATAGCTAGTGTCTGACCACCAATAACTCATGAGGCAGGAGCTCACTTTACAGAGCTTGCCGCCTCCAGCTACGCACTGTGGCTGGGGCTGCTCCAACTGAGACCCCCCGGGACATGGGACCCAGTAGTCCAGCTGCAAGGGCCATCAGCCAATGGCCAGTGAGGAGCAAGTCCCAGGGCCCTAGGGAGGTCTTCAGGCACGTCCCACCACCAGCACCACCCAAGGGCAACAGGACACTGAGCCCCGCTCTGACCCGTGACTAGCCTGCAGCCTTGACACTGTGCCCACGGCCACCCCTGCTCTCTCCCAGACTTCATAGGGCCTCCTGATGGGTGTTTTGTCCAATTTTGCGACAGGTCAGTGGGAAAAATTTCCCTGTAACAGTCACAGTTTTGATACAATTCCTGAATCTGAAACATGAATGGATTCCACATGTCAACTGGATCTTAAGGGAGGAAATTTCACTTACTAAGAATTACATCTGATCAATTCTTTGCCATCTAGTTAATGATTAATATTTTCAATGTGGGATAATTTGAAAGCATTAACTTATAAAATTAATTATTTTTCTTATATGTCTGTGAAATACAACATTATATATTATTTCTCAGAAGCAGAACAAGAGAGAAAAACTTCCAACATCAAGAATGTAAAGCAAAAAAAAAAAAAAAAAAAAAAAAAAAAAAAAAAAAAAAAAAAAAAAAAAAAAAAAAAAAAAAAAAAAAAAAGAGCATTAATAAACTGCTATCACAACAACAAAAAAACTACAATGACAACTAGTTCAGGAAGAAGCCCACATGTCCTTTTCCAGTCCAGAACGCCTCCCAGGGCTTTGCTACATGATACGTGACACCAAAACATGCACGGCATCGTGTCTGTACCATCTTTTTTGTAACGCTATGGAAAAAGTACAAAGCCCACTGAAAGTGTAACAGGATCTCATTAGTAATACGACAAAAGGAAATTTCATTGTCTTCTGTTTACTTATTTGCTTTTTGTAAATTTTTTGTTAAACATGTGATGTTAATGTTGTGGCCAGAAACTCCCTAAGTTATTTTTTAAAAAAGAATGGCATTTAAACAGGAATCTATTCTAAAACGAAGCTGTGAATATCTAACCCCTTTTCCAAAGATAAAGCAAATATTTAATCAGATCCCCGCTCCAGTGAACACTCTCAGCCTGACTGTATTGTGATTCTAAGTCCACTTCTTCCTCAGCACAATGAAGCTGCCCAGGATGGGAACAGCATGGAGCAGTCACTCCGTGTTTGTGGCACAGGTGACAGCTGAATGAAGCCTTTTACACACACACTTAAAACCCCATGACACAAGCCACGCCTGTGTTCTCATTTCACATCAGAGCAGGGTTAGACGTGAATTTCGGTTTTTCATCCCAACAAAGATGGTGAGCAGCCAGTCTGGCTGAAAACAGTCTGGAGAGTGTCGCGCACACGGGACCCTTTCCCGCCCCCCACCCGCCATCCCGCGTGATCTCACACTTACGACATAATCGCAGAAGAGGATGAGAGCGCCTCTCCGTACAATTTCTCTATTGCACACTCCAAGCTTGGATGCCCAATCCGAATCGTCCTCTGCCGGCGTCCGGGGACTAAGTGACTTCGTGCTGGACAGGCTGCGTCTTCTAGAAGGAGCAACAGATGCGCTGACAAGGTGTCTGGAGCATGGCGAGCTTACTTTGAACTACTGAAGGGGATCATGTCTGGTTCTGGGTTTAAAGCAGTTATGTGAAATGTGGCCACATCAGAACGTGTTCGTCTAATACATACTCTCGGTCACCTACCTCTGAGCCACGATCTCGCACACATGGAAAACCAGTGGAAATGCATGGCCAGAGGCAAAATCCACATGAAGCTGCGCATTCACCTGGGACTTACTTCAGACCTCTCGCCTGCTGTCTGATGACACAGCAACTGGTTTTGGGGCCCTCAGTTCAGTCTGCATGAAGCTGTCATCAGCCAGAAGACCCTTCGTGTCCCTATTTTTACTATTTCATTACCAGTGAAACATGACAACTCTAGGTGTGCTGCTACGGAAACCCTGTAAAAAGCATTTCTACCATATTAATTCCCACTATGAAGTAAGTTATTTCACTTCCTATTTTGTCTTTCTCACTTTTGTGTTTTTGCTTCCTAAGCAGATGGGAATTATACACTGAGAGTCTCGATTCTAGCTCCAACTTAAAACATGGCTGCTGCCACACTCACAAAATGCCCTTCTGACTTCCGGGTCTGACCGAGGACAACATCTTCCCCTCAGTGAGTCTGTGCATCTCTCCTAAGTCCTAGGGAGGCAGAGGTCACGTCAGAACAAGACTATTCGAAAATGTGTCAACTTTTCCTGCAATACCTCAGGGCTGAGAGGAGAACTGGTATAAAAAATTCTACTGATTTAGAAGTTTCAAACACGACCATTTCTGTTTTTCACCCAGGGAACGCACAAGCAAACTGTGGTCCATGCACACAATGGAATAGTACTCAGCAACCACAAGGAACAAATTCCTAACACGTGCGACACTGTGAACAAACTTCAAATACACTGTGCTAAGTGAAGGAAGCCAGCTCCCAAGGCTGCATAATGCATGGCCCCACTTCCGTGGCATTCTGGAGTGGGCTGAACCCAGGGACAGACATAGATCCACAGTTATCAGGTGGGAGCAGGAGAGGGATGACTGCCAAGGGACATCAGGACATTCTTGGAAGTGATGGTGCTGTCTATACCTGATTGTGGTGGTGACTGGCTGACCAGGTTTGGTGGCATAAATTGTAACAGCATGCATCACAGTGCTGTAGGTTTTAACAGTGTGCATCACTATGCTGTAGGCTGTAACAGCGTGCATCACTGTGCTGTAAGTTGTATGTCAGTGAGAAATCGTCCCTTTCTCAGCCAGCCCTCCTGCCAGCCCCAGTGTGACATACATTCAAGCCATAACTTGGTGTCTGCAACAGACAGCTAACAAGGGGAGAGAGCCTCTGAAAGGGAAGGGCCAAGTCTCCGAAATCGATCATGAGCAGCAGACACTGAGGTGGCGTGCTGTCAACCCAAATCCAGTCTGGAGCAAGATGAGCCCCCCAGACCGCCGACAGATGCTGCCAGACACTGATGGTAAGCAGGTGCCCAGAGCCAGGAGGGCTGCACTGCAGGCCTGAGAACGAAGGGTGGGAAGGGACTGCCCTCCCACACCCCCAGGGCTGTGGCATGTGTAGGAGGACCCTGAGAGTCCACCACAATGGGAGAGATCAAAAGCCAATTCTATGCCTGGGATGACATGACGTAGTCCCCACAGTGAGAAGCAGACCAGAGCAGACCCACCAGTGGCGGCCCTGTGCCCAGCGGAGCGGTGCGGCCCGAGTGTGGCTGGGAGCTGGGCACAGATCCTCCATAACGATGTGACAAGTCCACACATGAGAAACAACGGCTTGTCTTTTGTATTTCCTACTTTTCATAATTCATTTTAAGATTTGGGACAAGGAGACACTCGTCCCCCGTAACATGCAGCTAGAGAAGACAGCGACCCAGGACAGGGCCTTCAACGGGCCAGGAACAGCCCTGCTGCCTGGGGGCGCCCTGGACATGGAGGGGCATTCTTCCCCCGGCCACCGGGGACGCGATGCAGCCACACAGTTTGCCCTCAGTGCCACCTCTGTGTTACCACTAAGGCACTCTACTTCCAGGAAATTTAAGAACAGGCAGATTATGGACTACACTAATTTCACTTCAGGGTAGTAGAGAGAACAATACAAAATGTAATAAAAGGAACACCGAGTCAGACAGGGTAAAAAAAAAAAAAAAACAACTATCCTAGAGTAAACCACCTGCATTATGAGAAACTGCAGTTCGCCCTCAAATAGCTGAACGCAGACACCTGCCAAATCCCAGCCCACAGTCACTTCAGGTTCGTTTCTTTTAAACACTGACCGTCTGGTTAAGCATTTCTGTTATTACCAGATCCAGAGGTTTCTGACATAGAATCAGAGTCAACCAAGGTGCACGGGTCAGGAAAGGAGTGGGTGACAAAGAACACTTCGGAGGTTAAGCGACCAACACGGGAGGGAGACACAGGTGGAAGACATAGGTCTTCCTATGTAGCATGGTGACTGGGAGGATGGGCGCTCCTAGCACCCTGCTGCTGGCAGCCGCCCGCCTGGGCTCGGGGGACGCTCCACGTACAATGTGCCCAGAGCAGAAGGGGTGCAAGAGGGGCACGTCCAACACTGGTCAGCTTCCAGGGCTGGTGGGAAAGCACTTTAGTCCAATGACTAGGTCAGCCTTTATCTCCTCTGGTTTAAACAGCTCACTGAATGTTGGCAATTCCCGACAGCCCTGCAGTTCTGTGCCGTACATGCCATCAAGGGGTGGAGTCCACCTTCTCTGCCCTACTACACACGAACCGTTCCTGAGTCCGGCGCGAGAGGACGGCACACTGGTCTTGTGCCAGAGGCCCGACAGGGGTGCTGCTGTAGGGAAGGCAGAGGCACAGGGACTGAAAGGAAGAGGCAGTCTCCCCACAGATGACATGCTCACGTCCGCAGGAAACCCTAAGGGTCCCACAAGCAGACACTAGAACTATTGAGTTGAGTCTCAGAATCTGAGGTCAGCACAGAAAAGCCCCCGTTGCTTTTCTAGACCATAGGCACACTATGGGAAAATGAAATATTTTTAAAAGTACCAATTAGAACTGTATTCCAAAATATAAAATACTCAGGGACCCCAACAAGCTTCTTAATAAGACAACTTTGAACCTGATTCTATAACATAGATAGGGAAATGCAAAGAACCTAAAAGACTGCTTTGGAAATAAAGAAGGAAGTCTTTCCACTACCTGATACTTGCTATGCAGCTACAGTAATCTGCAGTGACAGCACTGACAGGGTCATGTGGATGGGTGGGAATGGACAGTCCTAAAAAAGGCCATACATAACGTACTCAACTGGTTTTTGAGAAAAGTGCCAAGATAACTCAAGAGAAAGGACAATTTTTTTGAACAAATATTGCTGAAAGAACTATCTACCTAGGGAGAAACTGGCTCTTTATCCTTACATGTATTGTTCATAAAAATTGACTTGAGATGGTAAATGCTAAAGCTAAGAAGGTTCCAGAAGCAGTCACAGGAGAAAAGTCTCAGGATCTCGGGGTCGGCAAAGCTGTCACCTCTCCTCTGTGTGCCCCCCGAACACAGCACAGAGCAGTTTTAACACCCTGCTAACACGGGTACTCCAGGTGTGAGGACGACACTGGCCCCATGGGGACCCACGGCCTCCCACAGCTCCGGTCCCACACTGAGCACACAGGAGCTGACCTCAACCCTGCAGTCTCTCATTCCAGAGCGTTCTTTCCCCTCCCAAGCCTTCCATGAACACTACAGAGGACTCCACAGGGGGCAGGTGGGTGTCCAAGCCTTCATGTCCACACATGTACAAGCAGCTGAGCGACATTGTGCGTAGAAATTGAGGCTCCAACCTAAAAACTGCAAAAGGAGGTCATCCACGACCAGACACCCAAGGAGTCTTTCTGGATGATACAAAGCAAGGTATGCACAAGCAGCTGTGAAACGCTGCTAAATAACTCTCTGTCAGAACCACACTTAACTCACAAACAAGTCACAACACTACAACACGTCTGGCTGTGGAACCAGCTTAAGGACAGGAACCTAGCAGGAGGGGCACATCATGACAGAATGACCCACAAGACGGAAGGGTGCCAGAGAACGTGTCAAACCGGCCCAGTGAAATGGCAGCGGCAATTGTGAATGCCTCAGCGGGACCATGTCTGTCCCTACAACAGTGTCTCTGAAAGAACAGCAGAAGTCTCACAAAGGCTCACGCGCATGGGCCACTCCTCAGGCCGGGGAGAGGCCCAGGGGCCCACGGACGCACCTGGGGGTCTGCTGCACCTCGGCCCACCAGCGGTAGTCGGTGTGGCTGACCAGCAGCAGGATCTGACACCAGAGCAGCACGAGCGCTGGGTGTGTGGGGATCATGGAGCGCACGCGCGCGTTCAGGCTCTCTAGGCCGTAGAAGCTGCCGTCAGCGCCCTCGGCGGTGAAGAGTCTGGAGGCAGCTGCTGTGATTCTCCGGAACATTCCTGGAAACAAAGTCAAAGCAGAACCAATTAAGGGGGATCTCTCTGTTGCTTGTCGCTGTCCAGCACTGTGTGGCTACAAGATTTTACATAAAGACCCATGCGTGGTTCTCCCCTGCACTTTCATACTCAAGGGGCCCACAGCCTCGCTGCACCCCACTGCTGGCACTCCCAGTGGCACCGGCTTGCTGAGAACTGAGGGCAAGCGACTGCAGAGGTCATGTGGGCCATGGCAAGCACCCGCAGAGAGAAGGCAGACAGTGATCCACGCCAAGGCCCAGCAGGACTTGGCCCACACGGTCCCCACAGCACCCTCCTCAGGGCCTAGAGAACTCCCCCGGGACTAATGACCTCACTTGAGCCCCGTCTCTGGACAGACACAAAGCTCCACACGCCAGTGCCGCCACCCTGCACAGCTTCCCTCACCCCGAGGACACATAGACACTCACGCCACACGGCGGGGGTCAAGAGCTGGCCAGGGCTCCCTGTCCCTGCATCTTGGATCTCCCGTCATCACTGTTAGACTCAAAATCTTATTTCTGATTTAAATGTCAACACACGCTGAGTGCAAAAGGGTTCCAAAACAGGCAAAGACAGACCACAACTTCTTCCTTACTGCTTCATGGTGGGTCACAGGTATGACCTGACGTGAGGGACGAGACCTAACAAAAGCACGATGACCAGAAAAGTCCTGAAGAGAAGATTCCCAATGCTCAGCTTGTCTCTGGCCCTCACTTCCAGGGCTCCCCTCCAGGTGCTCGTGGTCACCACCCAGCTCCGGCCCCCCAGCCCTGGCCTGGTCCTTCCCTGTGCCCTCCATTCCCACGTGGGCTCCTCATGGGGCCCGTTGACAAAGGGAAGAGGCAGGTCTGCCCAGAAGGAACACAGGAGCCAGACCAGGAGCACGAGGTCTGATGGGCCATGGAGGTGGGCTTTTAGTGAACAAATGACAAGAAGCCATGGTCAGAGCCAAATGGTTCCATGTCTGCACGGAAGAGATGGCAGGAGGGGGATCTGGACAAGCACCAGTGGGAAGGCTCCTCTTCGCCCTACAGGGCCTAGGGGAAGGAGGATGCCCATGGGGGCAGTGTGACTAGAGGCAGTGGGGGGCACACAAGGACTGGGAAAGGCTCTAGAAAGCACCCCATCCACCCAGTACCCCTTGGCAAATGGTCAGTCTGAAGCAACTGCAAGTCCTGCCGTGACACCCGCCTCGTCCTCTGATGCTGGTCACCAGGAAGCTCCTGCTTTTCATCCCTGTGGCTCTATCACAGGTGGCAAACTGCCTGCCAAAATCTGTGCCCCACCCCCAGGTGAATATTTCCCAACTTTTGGTTCAAGTCAATGGAGCCCTGTTTACCTGCCCCTTCCGCTCCCCAACTGAACAGTGAAGGTGCTGCTGGCCAGGGAGGAGGGGCCTGGGCCTGCGTCCCCACAGAGGAGAGCCTGTGCATGGCCACAGGGACAACAGGCCAGCCCTGGGGTGTGAGCCAAGGTGCCAACTTGTTACAGCAGCTCCTGTGGCTGTAACCAGAAGATGCTTTCAGGGGGGGGCCTCCCTTCCAGTCTCATGAGCAGCGTGGTTGGCTGAGGCAGAGAGAAGAGGGCAGACCATGCACACTGTCCAGACGGCCGGGGGAGCTAGGAGAGCCCGGTGACCTGGGAGAAGAGAAAGGGGCTGGGGGCCGAGAGGCCACGACCAGCAGCAGGAGAGCGCACCGACGCAGGAAAGCAGGCAGAAGGCTGTGCGCCAAAAGGACTCCCCTCGCCCCGTCCTTGGCGCTAGGAGAGCATGGAAGGAGGACTGGAAGCAAAAGGTGGAGACAGCGCCACCTTCAGGCAGGCGGAAGAAGGGACGGAGCCCGAGACAGAAGGCCTGGGTTCTCATGTCACCCATCTCTGCTACCAGCGCTGTTACTATGGCTATACTGTACGAGGGCCATTCAGGAAAACCCCAGCCATAAACGCCTCTGTTTTTCCTATTACCTGGCTGGACACTTTCCTGACAGCCCTTATGTGTCCACAGAGCCCGGCTCTGCGCACACTAGGGAGCAATGTGGAGTATCAGAAAGAACAAGGGCAGGAAAGATTCTTAGGTTTCCATTCTTGGTTTTACCACATGACCTTGCAGAACCTAAGTTCCCTCATTGGTCAAAAGTGAGGAATACTGCAGTTCTTCTAAGAACTAATGGGGATAACGCATGACGACACCACTAGTCAGCAGCCCTCACCCTGGTACACACATGAATACGGAGCAAGGTCAATTTTATCACCGTCGTAAGAACATTCTCTCCTTCTTCAGGAGTCCTATTTTGGCCCCCATGTGAAGTGGGAACGCTGACTCTTCTGAGTCAGCCTACATGGGAGCCAGCATGTGGCTCCTGTACCCCAGTTGCTCCTGCCTTGGGGTCAGGAATGGTGCTACCACCCACCGCTGCACTTGACCTGTGTAAGCCTCTGGCCGGTAGTGAGGAAGGGCGCCGACGTGGGCTAGAAAACAGTGAGCAGTTGGAAGGCCACAGGCCCAGAGCTTCACCCCACCACGCACACCCTCAGGCCCGTGCCTCTAACTGGTCTGTCTTGGAGGAGATGACGGGGACCAATTACCCAGGTTTTGTAAACTGGAGGCCGGTGTCTTTCTCAGCCATTCTGTTTATGCGGATTGAATCTGAAACAGGCAAACAATGTTGGGATTCATGCCCTCTCCCTAACAAGATGGGTGGCATAAAACTAGAGGTCAAGGCAATTATTCAGGCTAGTTCCCGTTTTGAGAAAGAACATCTGAAATCAACAAATTCAGTCTCAATTCTCAGTGGAGAGGTGAAATTTATTGCCTTTGTTTAAGCAATGCCTAAATACAAATTAACAACTTTATATGCTAACTAAACCTTACTTATATAAAAATATATGATTTATCTCAACTCTTATCTCAAAACCAACCAAAGAATTCTGCCTCTGGTTGTCTTTAAAAGAAATGCAATAAAAATAAACAAGGAGGTAGGCATTTATACGCACACCCACAGGCACACATATGCCCTGTTTACACATATTGGGCCAACTAAACAAGGTCCAAAGACACAGCAGCAAAACCCATGGGCCCCGATGGCCAGCCCCGGGTCCTTGAGTGGAGTGTGCAGCCTGTCAACTGGCCACATGTGGTTGTTCAAATTGACATTAATTGTGAGTAGCTCCTCAGAGACACAAGCCATGGTGCCAGCGCCCAGCAACCACCCAGGGCTACAGGTAAGTGGACTGGTGTGGATACAGAGCTCCGCACACTGCAGCAAGCCCTGCTGTATAGGGGCCTCAGTGGGCCCCAAAAACACTGCCCGATGCCTTTGTGTCTGCTTAGCTTAGAAGGTAGAAATGTCTTCCGTTTTCCTTGCTAAGAGAAGAAAGATAAGCCTGTACCTCCAACTAAAGCCCTCACCCATTTTATCTAAAGCAAGGCATTCTTCTTGAAAACACTCACTGCTCTTGGAAAACGACAACTGTCCTAATACAGACTGGGCCCTTCCTACTACGCTTGACACTTGGCTGGCATCTCGTGACTTCTCTCTTGGGTTCACTGTTCTTTTTAATTCACAATCAGATACAAAGGTATTAGCAGCATCGCAGCCTCCCATTAATCTAAAATAGGAAGCCCTGAGGTTTAGTCTATCACCCACAAAACACTGCAAAAGCAAACTGAGCAGAGCCTGCCCCGGGCAGCATGGCTTCTACGCTGAAAGCTTCGTCAGAACGGGGATGCGTACATATTCTAAGTGTCCTCGGGACGGGCACGCGCAGACACGCTGAGTGCATTGTTGGGACAGGCATGTGCAGACACTCTAAGGGAGTCATTGGAACCGGGATCCGCAGATGCTCTGAGTGCATCGTCAGGACCAGGGCCTGCAGACACCCTGAGTGCATCTTCAGGACAGGAATGCAGACACTCTAGAGTGTCGTTGGGGCGGGGATGTATAGATGCTCTGAGTGCGTCGTCGGGACGGGGACACAGGTACTCTGGAAGGTTCGCCGACGTGCCTACCGGACTTGAAGATGTGGATGAGACACATGAGCAGCGTGCCCAGTTCTTGGCAGTAGAAAGTGTGCTGCTGTTCACTCATTTCCACTTTCAGCTGCTTGGTAACGATGTCCTCTAAAAGAATGCCGACCAGTTGTAAGAGAAACCTTCGAAGGAAGGGGAAAAGGTGATGGTGACTGAGGTGACAATACGGAGCACTTACGTGAGGTAATTATGAAATACATAGAGAGAGGCTGAGTAAAAGTGTGGGTAACTACTGACCACAGTATGGTGGCTACCAGGGGGCTGGGGGTGGGGGAGATGAGCCCACAGTGAACACACAGACGATGTGCATACAACTGTATGCTTGAAACTTACATGATCTTATTAACCAACATCACCTGATAGATCTATCTTTTTAGAATTGTGAGTACAAGACAAGAAACAAGTGAAGCGCTTAACACCGCCCCTTTGGATTATGTCCCCTTGCCTTCTGCCTATCGCTTTCCTCTCATTAATCACACCACCTTCACAAGGACTGTCAGGTGGACAAAACGACACACAGTACGATGCTGATAATGACCACCTGTGTCTAATGTGGCACTGTGTGCGCCACCTGCTTCATGTACCGGAGGTAGTGGTGGGCATCTTGTTGACTCTGCAAACAGAGGGCGCCATGCAAGTCTCCTGGGTTTATCACTACACACACGGGCCTCTCGGCTGCAGACCATGAAGAGAGGCTAAAAACATGAGACCGGAGAAACCGAACCCACGGAGCATCCTTTAAGCCCCTTCCACCTAGGGAGCATGGTGAGTCCAGCCACACTCATGGGGTACACGCTTATCTAGGCCATAATGTCTCCAGTGCCTGAGGCAGAGTCACTGCCTTCCAGTTCATGAGGGCAGACACGACTTGATACCACAGCTGACCTGGGAGCCCCGGTGGGAGAAATGTTTTATGACTGGTGGTGCTGAGGGTGGACAGCACATGGTGGGAAGAGAAGACCACCTTCTAGCGGGCCTGCCTAAATTCTTCAAATGTCTGCAGGCGGCGCGCACCCTCACTGCCTGTCTGCACCCAGGGCAGGCCACACTAACCTCGACAGCCGTGGGGAGCCCCCATAGGGTCCTTAACGAGGATATAAGGCAGGATGTGACAGCCGTAAGAGAAGCATGGACCAAGGTCTTAGGCAGTCTGCCCAGCTGAAGCAAGATGGGTGTTACTGCAGACATTCTCTTCACCAAACACCACGAGACTTCCTGAAGGACAGGGACTACAGAAACGGACAGATATACAACACACCTTGAAAATGTTTCCTCTGGCAAATTCTTCACTTGTCTCCCTTCACTGTGATCTTCCGGCATGGAATTACTGTCCCCATCCCTTAATCTATTGATTACTGGACAGGAGAGTAAATACGGAGAGAAGGAGAGCTCCTGAATCCGAGAGAGGACGATATCTTCAGTTGACTGGGAAATCAGAACCCTCAAAATGGCCAGGATCCCTGAGACCCAGAGCTGAACAGTGCTCACAGATGCCTAAAAGAAAGAACAGAGACCAGTTGGTTAAAAAAATAAAGAGCATCACATTCTTCCTGATTGCTGACTTTATAAATGAAAATCACCATTTATTTACCATTCTACCAGCAAGTCCGTGTACCATGGGTTCTCAAAGTGTGGTCCCAGACAGGCAGCAATGACACTGACTGGGAAGGTTCAAAATGAAGTCCTCAGGCCCCATGTGGTCCCCAGCAGAGCCCCAGGGGACTGCAGAGTGTTGAGTATGAGGAGCCACTATGAGGCAGTGTACTCACCATCGTGTCTGGAGTGACAAACATACTCCGTAAAAGCATATCCACGGGCCGGAGGGAGGAAGGGGCCAGAATCTCAAATAAAGTATTTAACACTCCAAGGGCTTCGTGAGAATCAATGTGCATCTGTTGCAATTAAATAACAAACACTCAGGTTACGTCTCTCCAGGTCAGGTGACCCTGACCATTCCATCATCACACCCCAGCACTGAAACGTATTTTAACTTCAGGGACCAACTGAGCAAACATTTTTGAACACCATTGTATTGGCTACATTTCTTCCACAAAGCAAATCTCTTCATTTAGATGTTTATTATGTAAACATACATTTTCTGTGAAAGATTCAATATGCAGACTATGAAAGATCGGCTGAAACTGCAACCCGATAAAAGCCCCACCAGCACCTCCCTCAGTGCATCTTGGGAACCTGGACAGCACCTGGACCATGGGGCACCCCTGTGCAGCGGGAGCCAGCAGCAACCTGAGAGGTCACTGAGAGGCCCGCTGACCTCCCCATGCCCAGAACTGGCACTGACAGATACCATCACACAATAATCCTGCAGCGATTTCATGGAAAGCTGGGCCCAGGGCTCCTCCCCACAGATGAATGTGTCCCAGTGGCGGTGACATACCTGCTGTTTGGCGAGCATCGGGAGGATGACGTCAGCCACCTGCCGGGACAGCCGCCTCCACTTGTCTTCGTTCTCCTTGTGGCACTGCTGCAAGACGAGGATGAACATCTCCAGCACCTGCAGGGGGACAGGCGCAGTCACCCGTGTCACCACAGACTCCCTCTATAGTCTCCCTTTGTCACCACATGCTCCCTCTCGCCCCGATCCCGGCTCAGCTGCAGGACTCCAAGACCCACAGAGGCCCAATCCCAGCAAGGGCTGGAGGTAGCCACACAACCCAGGTCCTGGAATGCGCGACATGGGGAACAGCAGGCAGCACGAGAGGCTGCTCCAGTGACACACTCCTCACTATTACTTTCATGGAGGCTGCAAGACTTCACAACCAGAGAAAAGGCACAAAAGGAAAATCAAACTTACACTAACCTTTGGCAAAACACAAACGCAGCCCTGAGGCCTCAGGACTTCTGTGTACATTAACTGTGATTCTGATCTTTGTAATCTCCTACCAGGTAGTACTTACCTGCATAAGAGTTATGTGTGGCTAGGCACGAGGGTATAAGGGATCGTTTGTAAACAGAGAAATCTAAAGGCCTGCATCTGTAAACAAGTTTTACTGTCACACACCAGCACGCCTTGGTGACCACTCTGACCAGGACTGCTTTCGTCCACAATAGCAGACATGAGAAGTGTCAGCAGATGTCACATGGCCTGAAAAGCTTTTACCTGGTCTACAAATACAACCATTACAAAGAGAGACACACCCACCTACGCCTCTCTCTCCAAAGCCACCTGCTGGCACCTCTCCCCACCACCTCTCCCTTCAAGGGGTCTGGCAGCCTCCTCCTGCACCCGGGCCTCTGCACAGAACCCTGCTCTCCTTAATGAACACCAACCAGGCGGTCCTCTCCTCTTGTAAACCAGAGAACTTCTGGAATGCGTGCGGATGAGCCACTCTCCAGCCTCCCACAAACACAGTGTGTTTGCCAAGAGTTAGCCACTGGTTCTCACACCTCTCTACGGTAGCTGTACTTATTACTGTGATTACAAGATTTAATTAATCACCAAGCATTTAATTAAACATTACCTAGATTAACTGAAATTAGAATGCACAAAGAAAGTGCTTCTATGAGAAAAGCTTATGACTGCTTAAAGACTCATAGACAGACAGTTAAGAAAAATTACAAAATAAATGAGGGCCAGGCCCCTGGAACAGCTAAAAGAGAGGCGTCACTGATAAGCCAGGTTTATGCATTAAACGGCCTCAAATGACCTGAACTTCTTGCTCTGCCTTAAGGGACACAAAAGCAGGATCAGTTCTAAGAAAGAGACCATGGCCCTCCACCAACAGAGCGGTAAATGAGCATTCAAATAGGCTTCCAAGTGTTTCAGATCAGAGATGTTTCTGAATCGCTTTTTAGAATTCTACCATTTGGGTCAACACTGTCTAGTAATTGGTTTTGGGTCCCCATTCTGTGAGAGGGCCTCCACCGACTTAGTATCTCTTGGGTGACGTGTGACTGTCTGCCAGGGGCCAGGAGGCCCCCCACAAGGTGGTACCGACCCCTCCCAAAAAGGCCTCTCCCTGGAGTCTCCTCAGCTCGAGAGGCCAGGCTGACACAAAGCAACACCCCTGGTGAACAGAACGCAGGGCCCCGTGGCATCTCCTCCTGTCACTGCACCGCCTCTTACCTGATGGTACTGGATGAGTCTCAGTAACATTGACACCACCACCTCTTTTTGAGTTTCAAGCTCTTTTCCTGCATCAGCTTTATTGGTTCCTCTTAATACGAAGAGGTCGTGGACTATGGGCTGCAGAGCCGGTATGGCTGTGGGGACAAAAGTATATGCTGAGAAGGCATTGAGGGACACGCACGCTTGGGAGACTACATTCAGTACCTCCCAACGTCTTCAAGGACTAAAGGAAACCCTACTTCCTACTTGGTTTATGGTAAGGGCTAAGTTAGGATTATCAACTGTGTAAAAGTGTCAGTGCACCATCATGGAAGGCCATGGGTCTTCCTCTGACACCTACTGATAATTCTGTGAAATTAAAAAATGATAAAACTAGGGTTTCTGTGGTAAAACATTGCTTCTGAAAATAAAAAAGATACAAATTCAAAAGTTCAAAATAAAAAACCTTCCAACTAATTAAAATAGCAAGTCTATACTAATACATATTCTACTTAAAGATTTACCTGAAGACAACAAATGCTTCTTGAACAGAAAATATTTAGTCCAAGTAGATTTCACTGCTGACTTAGCAATTAAACTCACTCTATCATTAAATACAGGTCCCGCCCCCC